>JBAMDN010000001.1:0-26923 GCA_037074945.1 Tetracladium marchalianum
GTAAAGACAAGTATCTGCCTCATTTCATTCGTTTTGCAGAGCTCTTTGACCTCCATCCATCCATTTCAAACCTCCGACATCTTTGTTCAAGGGTTAACAAGCTTGATGGACGACCTCCCCGGAAGGGTATTCCGAAAAATCAAAGTCTCGCCCACACCTAAGTGTCACGGACGAGAATATGCGCTCTTCAGCCTCGTTTTCTTAATACTGCTCTGTTATGATCTGGGGCTCACTCACCGACTGACTTGCCAAGTTGCCCAGAACTTTCGGTACCGGTACTTGTGAAAGGCCTCCTCTTTTTTAATATTTTTTCTTCTTCTCTTTCTTTTGCCGTGGAGATGAGTGATCAGATAGTTCATGGGAAACAAAACTTGTTCGTAATTGTAAGGCTGTAATCGAGGTAGAAGAATGGAACTCTACTGTGTAAGGTCAGGTACCTACCTACCTAGTGAAAGCCGCGACAACCGCAAACACGCACTGCAAATCAAGGACGAACTTTTTTTTGACTATCCGAGATCCGAAAAACAATGCTGTCAATTCTGGTATGGTATCATCTTCCCCTCTTCCTCTCTTGCCGAAAAAAACAGACTCGATCTATATGCCAAGTAATAGCGCAGCTTAGCGCAAAAAGATGCGCATAGTATTGTACAGCAAAAAGTGTAAATCGAAAAAGAGGTGGTGTGAAAATTCCCCCTTTCCCCCTCCTCAACGCTTTCCTCCCTTTCTTTCTTTCTTTCTTTCTTTCTCCCTTCAAACCCCATTTTCTCATCCGTCATTATCCATCGTAATCGTGTTCCGTTTAGGCGGTCGAAGCCGACCCCAAGACAGAGAAAGGAAAAAGAGAAAATTTGTACAGTTGTTTGTCAGTCATGAGCCCATCCCTTTCATTTCAGTCCAACCATCCATGCCCAACCAAGCCAATCCACCCCTACTCCACCCCACAAACCTAACCCCAGCTCCTTTGATGAGGTGCATGACACGAGGGCAAAACCCACCTCAGAAGATCCCCTGGATGTATAATCGATTGACTTCGTCGAGGTGAGCGGGAAAAAAGTACAAGAGCAGTGATGCCTAAAAGAAAAATCTTTGATTTCGCGAAATGACGGTGAAGAAACGCTAAATCGAGGACGAAGAACTGAGAAAAGTAGTGTACAATGTACAAAATGTAGTCGAAAGTTTGTACGTTCAGCTTTCGAGCAGGGTAGTAGGGTTAAGGCGGTGCTCCACCCTCGAGGGTTTCTTGAAGGTCGAGACATTCCTCGACAACTAGAATTGAAGGTTAAAACATGTGATTGGCCTGCTTGTGAAATGACTTACTCATTATTATACGCTCCTCTGCGACACCATACTGATAATCCACGAGTCCATGATTTTCAATCCCATCGCACAGTCGAATCAAATCCTTGACCATTTTATTGATAAAGTCTTGACTCATCAAACTCTGTGGGGATGATATCCGGTGTCCAGATTCCAGCATATCCTTTTGTTTTTGGAAGATACCAAGCCAGGCATTATTGAACTCCCCCCAGAGTCGTATCCGATCAGCGTGAAGCGCAACTTCGTCTACAATGAGACCTTTAGCACTAGTTAGTTAGGAAGCTACACAAGGAAAAGAGAACCTACCAAGATCACTGACATGTCCCAAAAGCCACTCGGACACATTTAAAAGCGACTGGCTGGCTTCGCTCAGGCGACCATTCAAGATATTCTGAAATATTTCCTTCAGCGCAGTCTGGTAGCTTGTGTATGCTGCTTCCATCCCAGATCCTTCTGGCTGAAATTCCTCATCGGATATTAAATCCGGCGCACTCTGAGTAATCCCTATCGCCATGTTGGTGTTGTAGCTCTGCGGAGCCATGCTATTGCGATTCTGGGGGCTGGCTTGCGGGTATACTGATGAAGAAGAGGACGCATGATGCTGAAGTGCTGGAGGTGCAGTATTTGTCGACTCGTTTGGAAAGTAAGGTGCGGGATCTGACAACATCTGCATTGCTGCGGGTTGCCGTGTTTGAAATTGGGGAGTCGAATCGTAGACACTACTTTGCTGTGATTGCGGTGTGACACTATACATAATATCTGGAGTATAGGTGCTGAATGTTTGCTGTCTCTGATCTTGCGGGTACCCGGCTTGGTACTGCATGTTGTTCTGTGGTAAAGATCCGTTGAATGAAGGTGGTGGTTCCTGGTAGTATCCCGAGTATGCAGTTGCCCCTCCTACCCCTCGATCCGACGAAGTTGTTATTGGGGCTGGTCGATATCTTTCTGCGGAGGAGGTGGAAAATTCGCGGCCTTGACTTTGGTCATTGTGAAATCTTGGGTCTTGCGCTGAGTAGGGAGCATCATTGTGCCCTCTTCTGCGATTGGTGCTGTCCATACCCCGTTGTGAAGGTGAAGATGTATTGCCCAACACCGGTTCAAAGTTATGCGCCGCCGGCAATGGGGCAGGCCTGGAATATAGGAGTGCCAGCTTGCTAAATGACAAATCTCAAATTTTGTTCAGACGATGCTCTCCCAACGCAACGCGAGTGACTTTCAAATGCAGTGCGCGGTTCTCGAAAAGTCGCGTCTTGTCCCTCTATTCAGATCTGTTGCCTGTCAGTCCCGTCTTATCACCAAAGTATAGGGAGGGGTTTGGAAGTTTCCAGCAGGTACCTTGAAGCGAAGAGTACGGTAGAGAGAAGTATTGAGTAATACGTATGAATACAGGACGGGGATTTTGTTTTGTTTGGAGAAGGGAAGTTCGTTGCTTAAAAGTCCCAGGGTGAACAAGGCGACCTTGATACACACGCTCACACACACTCACTTGTAACAGAGTAGGAATATCTGGGACAAGCGCGTCGAACTCTGATGAGGGAAGAAATTTGTTATTGTA
Organism: Tetracladium marchalianum; assembly: GCA_037074945.1. NCBI lineage: Eukaryota > Fungi > Ascomycota > Leotiomycetes > Helotiales > Tetracladium > Tetracladium marchalianum. The sequence goes on from JBAMDN010000001.1 coordinate 2,873, forward strand.
CTGAGGAGAGTGACAGGCAGGGTTTCGCGTCAAGCACTGCAGTGCGTGAAAATGCAGTGTATTGGGCGGTAGACACTGAGCTGTCAGTACGTCGTCATTTGTTTCCAGGAAGATCCCGGGGAATTCTCACAGGCAAGGTCCTTGTGGGAGATCTCTTGTCGTTCAGGGCTCACCTCGAGAAAGACAAGGAATTATTCTCGGGCAGCAGCACCAGCAGGGTCTCAGGTTGTGGGTGTGTCGGAGAATAATCCACAACGTCTTTTGTTTCTACCGCCTTCGCGTTGGGCTTCAGGGACACAGTCCTTCTTCTTGAAGAATTTGATGACGAGAGATAAAGCCAGTTCTTGGAAACCGGCGCACGTCCTGCGATCAATGCGAAGTTGCCGGCCTTCTAGAAGCCCGTTAGAAGCGAATTATGCGCAAAAAAAGCTTCCAAAAATGCGGTTGCGTGCAATTACGCGGTCGAAGCGGGGTGCTGGCGTGTTTGATGCTGCACTCCGTGCGAATATGTCTGCTTGTTTCTGATATCTTGGTGGATTTGCGGTCGTTATGCGAATAGTATCTCGGGATTGGATTGGAGCTTGAAAACGCTTTGCGCTCCCCTCCCAAATTGTGTGTAAGATTTCAAGATTACTCAAAGAGGATAGGGCGAACGGGATTCTCGCGGTCTCGAGCTGTCCTAAAGTTCTTGCCAGTCGAATGGTCCACCGCTTCTCTCAACGTCACGAGGCCACTTGTCTCTGTTACTTGCGCACGGTATCAACGAGCTGATTTGTTGACGCTCGACTTGTGGCGACCATGAGTGTTTTGCAGTAGTTCTTTCGTGCGAAGTAGCCGTACTTGCAAGTGGATAGATAGGGCGAAACCGTAGGCAAATCCAGAAGTCTGAGCGGGGAAGGAGATCGGTTTCGATCTCAGTGCGGCGGGTCAAGTTATAGCACCACTTGTCTCGTCCATAAGATGGCAATGATCCAATCGAATCTCGGTGAAGGGTCGCCTCACAAGCTCAGCGAGAAGGGAGGGAGAGCTACCCTGAGCTAAGCAAGCTATTGGGAGCTACTGAGCGAGCTAGCGTTGCTGCTGCTGTCAGGTACAAATTGCAAGTGACCGAAGCGACTGTCTTGGTGGAGAAATAGTGGGAAATCGTGAGATGACGGGGAGAAAAAGACGGCAAGCGCTCCTGATGTAAGTGTCCCTTGTGACCGGTAGTGAACGGTTGTACCGTATTGAGAGTGAGCGGTAATGAAAGTTGGAGGAGGGGACCGTGTTGGCTTTGGTGTTGTGAGCTCGACTTCTTGTTATACTTTCGGCTTGCCGGGGGAAACGAAAGACGCCACCGAGCAGGCCGATTGTTAGTGCCGGTACTCAAAAATCACTCGCGAAGAAGAGGCAACTCGGAAGCTGGGAGAGTTGCGCAGGACGAGATGGTTCTCGAAATCCCATGCGGCTAAGAAGGAGCTTGTGCTCTCGACGGGCGTGCGCTAAAAGAAAGTGATCGCCAGCAAGGCGTTTCCTCCGTCCTGGGATTTTGATATGTGACCAAATCGGCTACAGTACCGACCAAGTTCACGCTCGGAGAACCACCAGCGAAGGACGAGCATGCAGAAAAACAATTCTAATATTTATTGGGCGGCGTTTGATGTGCAGCAAGCGACGATGCCTTGCTATTCGTTAGTAAGTAACGAGGGTCCACACAAAAAGGGATAAAGGGACATCGACGGTTCGTCTTCGTCTTCCGTACCTGAATCAAATCAATTGATCGAAATGTTCCGCATTTCGCATGATGCTGCTGGCTCCCTGTAACCCGAAGAAGTCACTGTAACCACCTCCAATCTTCTTCCCCAAGCGAAGAAGGTCTGGGATGAGAGCCCAAAAGGAATGGGGAAACCGCAACAGGGAAGGGGCTGAGAAAGAAGCAATTTCCAATGTTGGAATCTCTCGCACACTGTTAATAGGCATCTCCATTGCGCATGGGATGACTTCATTTCTTGTTCTTGTTCTTGTTCGACTTCGGCTTCGACTTCAACTTGTCAGCGCGTCAACACACCAAGCGAGTCTGGTCCGGATATCTTCCCCTCTTCCACTCTTCCGCACTTCCAGCGACCGTTCGCATCGCCACCACAGGAGGAACAACACCAACAGTAACAATCACAACCGCATCGTATGATCTCTGCCACGCCTACGCCAGAATGCTGCTAGGTTGGCACCAGTCTGTGCGAAAGTCCCTTTGCATGAAAGCGTGGTCCGCTGCAGCATCTTCTGAGTGGCCGCTTCGAGCTCTTTCTTGCTCGTCCTGCCCACACCATCCGGACCACCCCTTTCAGCTGCCCAACCTCCATCACACTACCGTACCAAAGTCGTTAAGAGCCTGAAACGGGTGTGGACGAGCAAGGCGCGCCCAAAGTTGAACCCGACTCAGGGGTTGTCGAATGATGTTTTGCCGTGCCTCGAGAGGTTTTAGAACCATGAACCCGGCACCCGACGATGTGAAGGATCGAGAGCAGCACTGTAGTCGCGTTTGTTCGCTTAGCACTCCAGTGTAACCACCCTGTTTGTTCTGGGTTAACGATGTGTTGCATGTCTATTCTCCGTATGGGCAAAGAGGCCCCTGGTCAGGGATCGACGAGACTCCCAGGGTTATGCACAGGGGACTATTCTGCCTGCGAACGACTCATCTGGAGACAAGTCTTCAGACCTAACAAGACGACTACTCTGGGCAGCTTGAACTAGAAAGATGAGATGAATGCTTTTCATGCATTCATGCAAATTGTAAAGCACGGTGGTACCATCGGTCGGAGCTCCAGGCTGGACTCGCAAGATTAACCCGATATGATAATTGATGAGATCGACACTCGTCGTAATCTTGATCGACAGATGCGATATGCTTCATACTTGACAGGAAGTCCGCCTCATCAAGGCGACAACGGCCTTATGTGTCACTCATTTGGAAGACTGGTAGACTCTCTCCATCGGTCAACAAATTGCTTACCAAGTACCATGGCACAGTAAAAGTACCAAAGTCCAAGGTTTTATCTGCTGATGCAACAGGACACAATAAGAATCGTGTTCTGGTCCTGTACTTCGTACCAGTGTAAAAGTTACTTTACCAAATGCATGTTCGCTTACCATAACAAAGCAAAACTCTCGAAATCGACGAGGATGGACCATGAAACACCACGTGTAAACAATCGCCAGGCTGCCGGCACTGCAGTGTCACATCGTTAGTCTGCATCCGTAGGGCAGAAGTAGTTCCGAATCTGCTTTTGACACTCTTCAACGGAACACTGGACAGTGTTGACGCAAAACGATTTCGACGATCTCGAGATGCGATTCGAAGACTGGATGAACGAGTGATACAGTTCGCTAAACGGCCACTGCTACATTTATTGAAGTTGAAGTCTCCACGAGACCATGAGAACTTTCGGAGCGTTTCAGTCTGAAGACCGCATGAACTTGAAAGCCCCGAGTCGCATCGTGGGGAATCCAATTCGCTTTCACGAAAGTTGTATACGAAATCATTTAACCCAAATCGCCGACCCAACATACTTTCGCTAGCACTCTGAATCTTGCACTATGAGCTTCTCCCGTCACATGGTCTTCGTATCGCCAAATTTGAAGTAACCCGAACCGAGTCAACTTGGTCAAAACTATTCGGGTTCATCCCCACTGATCCACCACAACCACTCTTCCGGAAGCCAGGAAATGGAAGCAAAACATATCCATACATGTTGCGTCATTCCTCGGAAGACTGGAAGTAACTGGGTTAGTTTGTTTCTCCCACCAACCCTGCACGTCGATTGCGATTCGAAACCTTCTGGAAGACCCCAAGAACAACATGAATTCCCAATCTCGGCCATCACCGACCGACCTTGTGGGAATGGTCAATGCACATCATCAACTTCCCGTTTCAAGGATCTTCCATTATGAAACCACAACTCCGATACCCACTCCTACGATGATTGTCCTTCTCGAAGATTTCCTATTTTTATTATTTTCTCCAAGAGTCAAGGTTCTGCTGATGAATCTGCTGCTGATCACGGAGTACTGTGGATATTGCGGGATTGATCTGTCGCTTCCATCTTTTGATTAATTGCTCTTGCAACGTTTCGTCGATCCTTTAGTGCTTTGAATGTTTGACTGGCAGATTCTCCGAAGAGCTACTGTTCTCGACTGAAAGTAAAGACAGATAGCTGTTTCCGGGATGCCTTGGCATGGGATCATTTGACAAGCCGCACCACCGTTTTTTGATGTCAATGCATTGAATTCAAAGATCAGTAGAGTATCACTTAGTCCGTTTCCTAATTCTCTTGTTGACTTTGTTGTGTTACTTCTTTTCAGTATTAAATAGCGTGAAACTCGCCCAACAAACTCTGCTTCTTTTGACTAATATTTGTTTACTGTTTTGAACAATCCAATAAGAGCACCTGGAAGACGAAAGTATTTCACAGTGCAAGCTTGTAATATACGTGTCAACAACATGGACATGATATTATGCATGGCTATTGACTTCTTGTCAAAAGAGTTCAAATAGTACAGACCTAAATCTTGGCATAGTTTACTCCTAGGTACGTAAAGATCGCAAGGTCAAAAATATACAAGCTTCCAGGTAGTCTCTTCTCAAATAAAGTCTAACATTATTCTAATCTATCATGTAATCAATCGATGAATGGTATGAGGGATGCCCTGCTCAAAATTGCCTGATAGATCGCCGTGGCTGCCATTCCGCTAGATTGAGCAAGGAATACACTTCTGAAAACCCCAACAACACTTCAACTCTAAATCCACGAAGTTTGTTTGTGGTTATCACAGAGCTCGCTCTCAGATACGAGTCTTCAACTTCGTGTTCTCAACTACCGTACTCATCTCTCTCGCTTGTTTGCATCCTTGCCCACATTTTGACTTTGAACTCCACGATTTTATTTAGCTCGACGCAAAATCCACGAAACCAAAGCCAGGCCATGACAATAAATCTAAAAATCTCCACTTGATTTGATTTAGTTGTTCGTTATCGTGTGATAGTATGATATTGATGGCAACAGAACTTTTGTTCGGCCACTCAATTTGACAATGAGGGGGGGTCGAGGGGTTGAAATCTGGCAACTTCCACCGTCACTTCTCTGCATTATTACGAAGGACTCCCTGCCTTCTATCCCAGTGCCAGTAAGTTTATGAATCAATTTCAAATTTTCACTGCAGAAATAACATATTAAGTCTTGTGGGGTGTCAGGTTTTGAATCGTGATAGGATCAACGGATCATGACCAACCAATATGGTGCATTTGATTCCACCACCCATAATTAATCCTGTTTAAAGACGGATTTAAGTGAATGCAAATAAGGATTTCAGGAGTTCTATATAATATACTCTATCTGTCCAGAATGTTTTAGTAGTCCGGAGGCTTGAAAGTGAAGAAGTTTAATTTCAAAATAATGCAATTGCGTTCGGTGCATCCGTATCCTGGAGGCTGAAAACTAGATATATAGTACCGATGCAACAATGTTCAAGGAAGTCAAAGAGTCCAGTATCTGAAAGACCGCTATACAATATTGCTCGTTGCGTCGTTGATTCACACGGCATATACCTTCGGCCAACTCAGACTCGATGTATTGCACACAAGAGGCTGCCATTCACGGATTCCTTCTACCGAGGTTGTTGAGACTTGTCGAAGTGGGAGGCGAATCCGATCCATCATTCTTTTCGTTGACTCAACGGTAGTATTCAAGTTACGTTCATTGTCGAAGACTTACCAATTGTCGATCTTACAGCTATTGTCAAATTTATCCTTGCCGCCGATTTCCAGACGCTTTCCTAAACTACCACTTTATATCACTATTGCAACCAGAAAACTTAGCTCAATTGTTCTTTCTTTACGATACTCGCGGGGTTGAGTTTCTTTGAAAGACCCAGTTTCTCTGGTTCATGATTTTGACGAGGGCTTGCAAGATCTCAAACTCTGCCTTGATTTGATTGCACGATTGAGCGTACTATTATATTCCAGCAGATATCTTTCATTATACTGAAGATTTAGAGCGACGGAGTCACAGGACCAGCTGCCAATAAAGGCCACACAGTTGTCCACTTCTGTATTGGAGTTGTAGTTTGTTCGTAGAATTCGAAAGGTGGAAAGGGGACATAAAGTCACTTTGGAGGATAAACTCCGTGGACGAGTCGAACAGAAAACCCCCTAATGTAGTTATGGGATCTTGGAAATGTTGAGTGGTCTTGAGAACTCCTCTCTGGCTGTGCTCATATTGCATCATTTAGGTTGAACAGATTTCAGGAACAACTTCATACGAATTTTATTTAGCAGCAGCACAGTAGCCAGTAAACTGTTGCATTGGAAGCAAGTACATAACGAAAACAGAACCGAATGCAAGACGAGCATGCCAATCGATTGTGAAGACCTAGTTTCCATGACTGCATGTCAAGAAGCAAAAAAATAGACTACAGGAAAACGAAAACCGCGTGAGCTCAATCAGAGTAGAAAAAAATGCTTGCTTCATATTTTTAAATTTCCAACCAGACTTTTCAAGACTTCTAAGCCCTAAAAGCACTAACGATACTGACCACATCCTCATCCGCCACCACATGAGCCAACCCACACCTCTGCGGGACATGTCTCGCACTCGCACCCCACACAAGCGCATACTTAAACGTCTCCTTCAAACTCCTATGCACCTGATCACACACATCCTCAATCGTCGAATTATTCCTCACGATCAGCGCCTGTTCGAAATCCGGATCCACGGCCTTCCTCTTCGTATAGATACGTATCAGACGCAACTCGGACCAGCAGCGCTCAATGACATCCTGGATGCCGAGATCGAGCTCGCAGCTCATGACGACCGTCTGCGGCTCGCGCGCGAGCTTATCGAGGAAGTCGAGCGAGACGGAGTCGATTTTGTTGTACACGTACAGGCATTTGATATATTTGCGGTGGTCTTTCATGATGACGTCGATGAAGTCGTCGACGGTGACGTTTTCATCGCGGACGAGGACTTCGCAGTTGAGCATTTTGTAGTCGCGGAGGATGTTGTAGACCATTTTCTGGTCGAGGTATTTGGGCGGGTTTTGGAAAGTGATTTTCATTCCGCCGGCGGTTTTGGGCTTGAGATAGATGTTTCTGTTTGCTTTTGTCAGTGTCTGATTTCAATCCTGGTATTTGTATTCTTGAGAGGGAGGGAATGGAGCGAGCATACGGTGGTTCCCTATTCAATCTAATCCCCACAGCTTCCAACTCGGCCTCCAACAACGCTCTCTGCTCAGCCTTCTTCGTAGCATCCAAAATCATCAAGATCAAATCACTCGTTTTCGCCGCCGAGATGACCTGTCTTCCTCTTCCCTTTCCCTCCGCAGCACCTTCAATAATACCCGGCAAATCCAAGATCTGAATCTCCGCACCTCCATACTCTAACACACCAGGAATAGCGGTAAGAGTAGTGAAAGAGTAGGCGGCGACCTCAGATTTCGTCTTGGTGATTTTGGAGAGAAAGGTCGATTTTCCGACGGACGGGAAGCCGACAAGGGCAATTCGTGCATCACCGGATTTTTGGACGTCGAAGCCAGAACCACCACCACCACCTGATCCTGGGCCGGGCTCGAGAAGTTGGGCTCTGAGACGAGCGAGTTTTCTGGTGGGGTTGTTAGATGGTGGTTGTAAGTTAGAGTGAGGGGGAGGAGAGGAATCGTTACCCTTTCAAAAGACCAAGATGATATTCTAAGTGACATCAGCAACATAATCACAGCTTATAACCCATTTTTCTAGCAATCATACCAGTAGCCTTATTTTCTAAGTGTTGTATTAGCAAAAGTCATCATCTTGAAGCGGGGTGGTGGGGGTAAATCACTCTGCGTCCTCCTCATCTCCTCCTCAATCCTAATTGCAAGTCAGCACGCTCCGTGGTCTTTGATTGATGAGTTCACTCACTCCTTGATCTTCTCTGTAATGTTAACCATCTTGGCGGTTTTTCAATACTCCTTCTCTGTCTTATCTAGTGATAGATCAGTCGGTTTGAAATCCGAGATTCTGAGAATTGATCTTGATGTGGCGGTGCGGGATGGCAGAACGAGTCGCTAAACCGGTTTAGGAATATTGTTGACGCGATGGAAGTGAAACTCTTGGTGAACACAAAATATTTGAGAAGAAAAAGAAAAGTGTGAATATGTATACAGGCTTATCACAGATTGTAAAGAAGTCTTGATAAGTGTTTTCAAGAAGATTAGAACGCAAATGAAAGAAAGATTGGGGACTGTAGAGGGAGCTTGCAGACCTCTTGGAGTTTATCTCACAACAACCCCAACATCCTTCCTACTAAAGATAACTCGAACATTCAGTACCATAACTCACACTGTGATTTCACATCAACAGAGAAACCATCATCATAGTTATAAGTCATTCATCATTATTCCCAAGTCAAGCAGCGCTCTATCCAGGCACACAGGCCGAACATGCGCAGCTAAAAAGAACCCACCCAACGTAACCATCCATCCCAGCACACCACCATCCCAATTCTCCATCCATTAAAAAAGACCATGCGTAACTAGTTGACCATAACAAAAGCACTGCAACACTAACGCCATTTTTGTGTACCCAATGCCGGAAAAAGAGCAGAGTAAACCATCGAGTGAGCGAGAACAAACATCCAGAGCCAGAAAAGACATAGCCTTGTCCGTCTATCCCATCCTTATGCTATGATCCATATTTTATAGTTGAAGAACGAGGAAGATAGCACAGGTGGTTGTGTGTAACGTCTCTCCATATGCAAGCTCTTTGACTCAGGCGGTCAAAAAAGTAATATCGTACACCCCATTGTCCACCAAACGCGTGAAAGGCGAGAAGACATTTATTTGTGGTATCCAGAGAAGAGAAGAAGACAAAATTAAGGTCCGTGAACGAACACTTACAATCTCTTCTCCTCTCCATTGTTGTTAGGGATCTGTTGACCGAAGATATTTGCGCCCGATCCGAGGTTCTTAGCGGAGGTCTTTGCGAAGAGCGACTTCGGCTTGGCCCTGTGAGTAGGAAACAGAATGTTAGCAACCTGTGCTGTATGGTGTTTGTATGTATGCATGCATGTGTGTAGGCGACTTACTTTCCGACCTGCTTATTCCTATAAGCGCTCAACTTCTGAGTGCAAGGGCTCATGATGGTATCAGATGGTGAGACGTAAGCTTGCTTGCCCCTGCGGCGGTAGTTGTTAGCAAATATCCCTCCTTCAACGCTACCTAACCATCCTAACACAGGTACAGTAGATTGGGTTGGGGTCGGGAAAACATACTGATTCTCCTCAAGTTTGTTCTGTAAAACCTGACGATGATACTCCATACTCTTGACATCAGGCTTAGCATCACCCTGAACGTTATTGTTCTGTGCGGTCGCGAATGCGTTGATGTCCTTGTCTGCAAGGACGTTGTTTGAGTTGTTGAATGGAGAAGACATTTTAGCTAGTTTGTATGCGTGGTCTGCGGTTCGAAGAGTTGTAAACTGCGATTGAGAAGAGCTTTGAAGAGTTGGAGAAGAAGAGGGTTTGGTAAGGTAGTGTATGTGAGAGTGTGCGTGAAAGAAGATGTCGTTGGGGTGTGTGTGGTTTGAGACTTGGTTCTTGGTTCTTAAATGTTCAGATTTCTTTTGGGGAGAGGTAAACAAAATGATGACCGTCATGGCAACTGCACAGCAACGCCAAGACAAGAGGGAAACGCGACTTTGAGAAGAGCTTGGATCTAATTCACACCCGACCACAAGTTTTGTTGTTGACTCACGAACACGTTGGAATGCATCAAAACAGGCTGATCATGCTTTCCTTTGTTTTGAAACCTTTCCCCGGGAACCAATTGATTTTTTCACGTGGAAATTACCATTTTCATGCAAGAAAACTACCTAGGGCATAGGTACCTATCATATCAACAAAACAACTGCTAAATACTGTACTCCTTCTACAACCTTGGTTTTGGTCCCACATGTTCGACTTTGACTTTATACGCCGCGAACAAATCTTTGGTGATCTGCTGTTGCCTGAGAATATTATCCGTCACTTCTTTTCCTCTCCTATTCTCATTCCTGCCCATCTGCTGCAAGTGCACTTCATCCGGTCCATCAGCCAACCTCAAGGTCCTAATACCTGCCCACATATTAGCCAGGGGAGTATCCTGGCAGACACCGGCTCCACCAAAAGACTGAACCGCGCGATCAATGACAGTAAGTGCCATTTGTGGGACGAGAACTTTGGCTTCCGCAATTTCTTTGAGAGCACCCTTGGCTCCGAGGTCGTCAATTTTGATGGCGGCGTTGAGAACGACAAGACGAGCAGCATCAATCTCAATGCGAGATTTCGCTACCCATTCGAGAATTACACCATGTTCTTTGAGTTGTTTACCAAACGGAGTCTTCTTGGGATCATTAATACGCATGAGCATCCACTCGAGAGCTTTCTCGGCCTAAGAATTGTAAGTATCACAGAGTTGGGAGAGAAATGAAGTCCATACAGCACCGATAGCACGCATAGCATGGTGAATACGTCCAGGACCAAGTCGACCTTGGATGATCTCAAAACCGCGTCCAGGACCAAGAATAACATCGGATGCTGGTACTCGAACATTCTTAAATGTTAAATGTCCATGCCCATGAGGTGCATCATCGTAACCATACACTGACAACATCCTCTCGATCGTGATACCCGGTGCATCCGATGGCACCAACACAACGGATTGTTGTTTATAAGGCTGGGGGTGATTTGGATCACTCTTCGCCATCACAATATAAACCTTACATCTAGGGTCACCAGCACCGCTAGACCACCATTTCTAGGACATCCATTAGCACCCTCCTCTCCCCAGTAATCTTATAGGAGAAAACTCACTTGACCATTCAAAACCCAATCATCCCCATCCCTCTCCATCCGCATGGAAATATTCGTCGCATCACTCGACGCAACATCCGGCTCGGTCATCAAAAACGCCGACCTGATCTCGCCATCCATCAACGGCTTCAACCATTTGCGCTTCTGCTCCTCATTTCCATATTTCGCAAACACCTCCATATTTCCCGTGTCCGGCGCCGCACAGTTCACAGCCTCGGAGGCACATTTCGATTTGCCGAGCTCTTCGGCCATGAGGCCGTACTCTAGGTTTGTGAAGCCGGGAGATTCTTTGTAGTGGCCTTTGGGGAGGAACATGTTCCAGAGGCCGAGGGCTTGCGCTTCTTTCTTGAGGTCATCGATGATCGTGGGGTGGTGGTCCCATCTATCGCCGCCTTCGGCAATTTGGGCCGAGAATACTGGATCTGCTCTGTGGATTGTTAGGAAGGTGTTGTTTGGTAGAGGGGAGCAGGAAAGGGTGCAGGTTGGCTTACGGGATACACCTTTCCTCGACGAACTTCTTGACTATATCAAGTGTCTTCTTTGCATTGTCGCTAACCCTGTTGGCAGCCTAAATTTTAATATTAGAACCTGGAATCGCTGAGAAGGGGGAGTCTGGGAAGAAGGAGTTGGCCGTACAATGAGGGGGATTCTATCAGACATGTTGAGAAATTGCGATACGTAGTTAAGGGAGTATTCTGTGTAGACTTTGCCTGCACAAGTAAATGAACTTGAAAGAATTGAGAGACGAATCTGTTTTATGATATAAGAGGGGAAAGAAACCAGCTCAGTTCCGAGGCAGTGTCTCTTATTTAATGATTGGGAGGTTTTAGCTCGTACGAGGTGCTCCAGCTTCCCCAGCTTTCTCCCCTCTTGAGCTCGGTTGCAGGGGTTTTGGCCGAGGTCCAATTTCTAGTGCCGCGAGTCCCATCCCTGGTATTCAAAATATCGAAGTTATCCTCATCGCATTATCATTTCTTCTACTGCCAATGGAGAAATTCTTACAACTTGATGATGTGGTTGTTTAATGAGCAAAGAATGAATATTTTTATACCTTCTGAAACTTACAAATTTTGTACACAACAAAACACCTGCTACTAGCAAACCTCATATTCTGGTTTCTCGCTTTTGCTACTTGTGTGCATTTTATCCAATCATTAATTATTGTAACAACGTAGAATGCGTTGATGTGCTACCGTATATCGCAAACCACAATCATGGCTTATATCATGGTCTGCTCATTGGACTAAACTCGATTGCATTGAGGATGGTCGTGCTCCATCGGCATCTAATTACTGTCACAAACGAAGCATATTTTACAAAACCAATAACAGGACTGTGCGTAAATTGGTTCATCGTCTCGAATTCTCCATGCAATGCCTACTGTGTGTAAATTACATGTTAACAAAGGAAGGAGTACGCGCCGAGAGAACAGAAGTCTCCGGCACAATCCAGTAGAAAGCAATATCGATCGGTTCAACCCCTTCCTTTCGCGAATTCCCTACCTGCCAAAATCGCTTGCATCTCAATAGTCTAAATCGGGCCTTTCCTCCTCTACGATATCATTTCGGAATGCGAGCTGTTTTTTTCTTTTCTGCGTGAGGAAGCGAGGGTGGTTTGTTCAGGCATATGTAGGGTTGAGCTCTAACAAATCGCCTGCAGTCTCCAACCTAGCGTTTTTCGTACAACCAGAACTTCAGTCTGCGTTCTTGGATGTTTCAATTTTCAATGCGGCATAAATATTGCACGCGCGCCATGGTCGTGATGTAGTTAGTTGAAGCTTCATCCTGATAGATCATGGCGATTTGACCTGCACAAAGCAGGTCACAGGGCAATGGAACTCATGTTCAATGCCACTGTGGTTGATTCATAAATCCCTCTTCTAGAGTGCGATCCTCAAGATTTCGAATGAAGTCACGGTTGCTCCTCTGTCCTTGTTGTGCGCCTCCTTGCTGAGTCCTGCTCCCTCGTCTTCGTGCGCTCCCTGCACTGCCTTCTGCGCCGTCTGGAGGAGGTGGGTAGTAGGCTGGGCTAGGTTGAAGTCGGATCGGCTGTGTGGGATCAAGATGGCTAGCAACTCGTTGAATGGTGACCGGAATTCCACCTTGTTGCACTTCCATAGTGGTTGCTCTTTGACGTGATGCTCGCATGTTCGCTTGAGGATAAAGATTCTGCGGTTGCTGCTGTTGTTGTTGAGGAGGCATACCACCGTATTGCGCGGGTGGCATTTGTGTAGCCTGTTGTGGGATCATCTGTGGTTGATTATAAGATTGCTGCGGCTGCTGCTGCTGCTGCTGTTGAGCTGGGTAGGGAGGAGGTGGACCTTGGTGGTTCGGCGAGTACATGTTGGTATTGTTGTATACAGGAGGCACTGTAGCCTGCTGAGCTGGGTGAGGATAACCACCCATTGAAGATCCATAAGGAACTTGCTGTTGCACAGCTTGAGCTTGAGCCTGTGCCTGTTGTACAGAATGTGCTTGGGCTTGAGCGGCTTGTGCGCGCTGCTTGCTCAAAGCCTCGGCCTGTTGTTGTTGCTGAGTGCCAGGAGCGGGGGATCGGTTGATTGAGCTTGACTTGAGATTCATAGGAGGAACGAAAGGTCCTGTGAATTTCTGTTGCGTTATGAAGGGGTGCAATTTCGCTTGTTGTGGCGACCATCTTTCCAACGGGTTGATGTTTAGGAGACCACGAACAAAGTCGATGAAAGCAATGCGATTGTTCATTTCTGTGCAGAGGTTAGTAACGAGCAAAGGCCTGGACTATCATACCTACCTCGATCAATCTCGCTCTGCTTCATGTTCTTTCGTGGCATGGCGTATGAACGAATGATTTCGGGTAGCGTCGTCGCCTGGAAGTACTTCTTGCTTGGCTGCTCTTTAGTTTGATGCTCCCGGGAATATTGCTCCATGCTCTTGAGATGGTAGGTTCGTCGCCCGAAGTCATCGACATCGTGTCTCTTCTCAAAGAACTCTCCGGATTGTTTACCCATCTCCAACATCCAGTTGGGAGGATTTCCGAGCATTTCGACTATGCGCGAAACTTGGTTGTATTCCGAGGAACCGGGGAACAACGGGAGACCCAAAAATAGCTCTACCACAATACATCCCAAGGACCACATATCAATTGCCGACGAGTACGGCAGACCAAGAAGTACTTCGGGTGATCGGTAGAATCTTGACTGAATGTACGTATACACCGTTTGTCGCTCATCACACGCTGAACCAAAATCGATGATCTTGATGATCGGACTTTCGAGATTCTTGAGAAGAATATTTTCGGGCTTCAAATCGCAATGAATCAAACGAGCCTTGTTCAACAAGCTCAATCCATTCAAAAGTTGTTGAGCAAACACTCTGACAAGCGTGGTACTCAATCCTCGGAATTGATTTTGCTTGATTAATTCATACAGATTGACGCTCAGTAGCTCGAAAACCAAGCAGAGATGTTGTCGATGAATAAATGTGTCTTTCAATCGCAGTAGATGGTGATCATCGTTCTTGTCGAGTTTTGTATTAAGCTAAGCAAGGAGTCAGTTGACTGTAAAGTATTTGAAGACGAATACATACAAGATCTAGCACCGATACTTCCATCATACTTTGATTGAAGTAGGCAGTCCTATTCTTCACGACCTTGACTGCTACAACCTCTTGTGTCTTCAAATTTTGACACTTTACCACTTGTCCAAAGGTTCCTTGGCCTAGAACGTCAAGAATGAGGTATCGATTTCTACACGGTCTGTTAGCCTTTCACCAGCATTAAAAAGGCGCCCCAGATCAACACGTACTTGTGGCCAGTTTCTTCGGATCCAAGTATATCATTGACATAAAGAATATAATCGCTATCTTCGTTATCGAAACCATCGTTTTTCGTACCTTTGCTTGGCTTCGTAAGGACTCGGCGTGGATTTCTTGAGGATTCGTATTTGAAACTGGGATTACATATTCGATAGGTAGAGGGGAGGTGACTCGTGAGGGCTTGCAATGGCTGGTTCCAACTTGTTAGCATTTTGCACCAAATTCGTTCCGCGAATAATGTCAAACATACACTGATAAATCCTCCCTCTGGGTTTGCTCTTCGAAAAGCTGGCTGGGCGTTAATCTTAGGTTGCAGATCAATCATAGACCGCACAGGTTTGAATTCAGGCACAGGACCTCTGCCAGGAGGGCCTTGCGTTGACTGCGATCCCTGTCTACGTGGGCTCTTGGGATCATTTCCAAAGACAGCATTCAATTGCGCGGTTGCGGAGCTTGGGTAGCCCTCGTTGTTGGAGGCAAAAGGCGTGATGGGAGGGAGTTGCTGCTGCGACTTCTGTCGATTACCATAGTAAGAATTTGGGGAAGAATATGCGCCAGGTCTTGTTGGAGATTGGCGACTTCCACTCGACTGTTGTGCATACTGGTTCTGACCCTGTTGCGGGATATATGGTGATGTCGGTGACAAAGTCTCCATGGGAGAGTATCTTTGCGCGGCGGCGGACGGCTCTTGCTGTGACGCTGGTCGGCTTCCAGTGGAAAGATGCTGTTGATGATGAGGGCGCATAGGATACTTCATCCCACTATATGGATCGCCCGCGTCTTGCATCGCTACATCTCCATTCCCGTCTCTCATCTGAGGGGTCGCATTGGGGGATGCGGCCAGGGATTGAGGATGACTGCCCATTCCTCCAGCGTATTGCTGCTGGTCGTAGGTAAATCCTGCTGGAGGAGCCTGCGACTGAGCGCCGTAGCCCGACCATTGGTTGTCCATCTCAGCGTCGTGGGTATGAAGTTGCTTCGAGCGTCGTGGGCTTTACAGCTGCGGCGGGCAGCAGATGC
The DNA here is from genome assembly GCA_037074945.1 of Tetracladium marchalianum. Taxonomy (NCBI): domain Eukaryota; kingdom Fungi; phylum Ascomycota; class Leotiomycetes; order Helotiales; genus Tetracladium; species Tetracladium marchalianum. The sequence goes on from JBAMDN010000001.1 coordinate 18,540, forward strand.
AAAGCGGAGGGAAAGCAGTGAAGAAAGATATGGGAGTGGGCGCCTGGAACGCGTCGCAGTGGGTGGGGGGGGTATTGAAGAGCCTTCAGCAGAGGCAAATGCAGCAAAAAGGTTGTGTCAACGAGGCATGGTACAGTAGTAGGGGTGTTGGGGGAAAAGGATGTTGGATGTGGAGGTTGGGTGGTGGTGGAGTTATGAAGTTGATCAAACTCGACTAAGCGCGCCGACTGCGAATCCCTACCTCTCTTGCAGTCACTCACTTCCACTTCTTCAACCACAGCGTAGCTGAGTAGGCACTGCGACTTTTCTTTTTGGTGAGGATGGGGCCGCGGCAGCTGAATAGTGAGGGAATGGAATCGAGGCTTCCAGCAGATGAATAAAAGGTGAGTTATTGAGCAAGGAATGGAATGGTCATGCACAGCAGTGTCTCTTCTGTTGATCCCTTTTCCATGAGATCCAAACTGTAATTGAGACCAACAGAGACCGGCAAATTTCTTGTCGCACATGGCCAACCCAACTTCCTCCCCTCGGAAAACATCGAGCCAGCCTCCCATGGCTGGATTGTTATTTGCCGCAATACTTCCGTACTGTAAGAATACTGGAGAAGCGAACTGGTTTGCAACAGCCAAGACCCTCATGTCCTAGGAATAATGATGCCCAACTAGGTGGAGCAGGCGATTGGAAGCTGCCTTGGAAGTGAAAGAGGTTGAAATTGAGGGCGCTTGATAGTCGACGATTAGGCTACATGTTTGTGAGAGGTGAAGCACAAAATGGCTTCTGCAAGGTTGATGAATGAAATCAGGGCAAGCAATATCAATACATATACATTATCAACACAAGTGTGTTGTGCAACGCATTCCGAAGGTACCTATGTACCTCTCTTGGGGTGTATCACAAGCAGACTAGCTCAGGCTATCTGTACTGTGTGCCGTATTAATTCTGTCTCTCCGTCATAGCTCGTACACATACCAAGGTAGCTTGTATGAGAGAAACTGTCAATGCAAGATATCAGAATCTTTCATGCCTCTTCATAAGGAAACTTCTATCAATATGCACAAATGCAAAGGCAGGCCGCCCGTCGGTAGGCCAGGTCAGGGAGGGAGAGGGAGTTCGAAAGGCAGATGCCGTCTGTACTATCTATGCCTTGGCAACGATCGGGGGAAAGGCTGACCCGGGGGGGACGACCTGAAGCGAACGGCCACCAATCGGCGGGGGAGTCACGCTAACAAGGCTGCCTTCCATCATCGATTCCCTCTTTTTGCCATCGCAACTGCGTGCCTCGACTTTCTTGTAAATCAACACGACTTCTCTTTCCTTTCTTTTCTTCTTTTCTTAGTAATCGCTAAGTCTTCTTTCATTCTCACTTCACTTTCAAGTGGGACTCCCCTTCACTTTCGCCTATGGCCTGCCGACGCTCATGATTGATCTGGCTGCCTTGCTTGTCGCCTCGATCAACTACATTCTGTCAAGCTTCGAACAGCCCACCGACTACAGTCCCTATTGAATCGAACGACTGCGACAAGATCATTAGTCTCTCTCAGCAAATCTAAACACAGAAGCGCGTCGACCGATACACTGAGATCATGGATACAGCAGGAGATGGGCAAGCCTCGACCTCGGCTGGAAAAGTTCCAGAGGACATCTCGAGTACATACGTCGAAGGGAGAGCTCCACAGACTGCCTCGAACCTCGATTCTACACTGGCTCATGATGAAGCTCTTGCATTGCAGGGCCTCACGGAGGATGTGCGAGACCAGGCAGACATTGAAAGAGACATCACAGCGCAAGCCAATCTGGCGATGATCGAGCACGAGGATGAGCGAGACCGAAAACGAATTGATAAAGTCCAGAGCAATATCAGCAAGCTCGAAGGCCAGAAGACTACACAGCAGAGGAAGCTGCACACCCTCGCAAACAATCCTTTTGGCCGACAACGATGCACACAGGAAATTGAGCGGATTATTGCAGACATTGCGATTCTGAAGGATGATATGGAGGATATACAAAATCGAATCGCGGAAAGACATCGAGATGACAACGCTGAAGACGAAGGAGAAGCTGATGCGGGGAGCAAACGATTGCCTAATGAAAGTCAACGAGACTTTCTCATCAGGACTGGCAAAATTACACCTTTTGCAAACCTACCTGGTCGAGACTTTGGTGGGTCGAAGGGGGACCTCACACAGACTTTGATAGACGCGGAGGAGGAAGCGGAAGATGAGGAGGGACCAGCCATCACAAATGTTGAACAAAAATCTCATCAGAACCTTCGTCGTCCTGGGTTTGCTGCTGCGGCAGAGAGTGCAAATACTAGCGCTGCCGAGAGCGAGTTTCAATTGCGTCCCCGCAAGAAGCGAAGGCTTGAAAGCCAGGCTTCAGGAAGAGCAAGACGACCTTCTGTAGATGATGACAGTGCAGATGCTTTCAGTCCACAGAGCAGCAATGATGATTTTGACGATTTTGATGAGGACGAGGGGCTTTCGGCAATGCCTTCCAGATCCAAAAAGCGAGCACGAGGTCAATCGGAGGAAAAGGAAGATCTCACCGGCATCGACGATGGCAAAGAAGAGATGTACCAAGCTCGTCTGAAGAAGTGGGTTAGGGCTAGGAGTGCAGCCAGGCAACGCAAGCTTCAAGAAAACAATGCTGATGGAGAGACCCTGGCTGAAGATACCAACGAGGAAGAGTGGTTCAAAGAATGTCCAGATGCCGCTGACCATCAACTTGAGAATGGTCTTAAGCTTCCTGGAGATATCTATCCTGCTCTTTTTGACTACCAAAAAATTGGCGTCCAGTGGCTCGGAGAATTGTACAATCAGCAAGTTGGTGGCATTGTTGGGGATGAAATGGGTCTTGGAAAGACAATCCAGATCATCTCATTCTTAGCCAGCCTTCATTACAGCAAGAAGCTCACAAAGCCAATAATTGTGGTCGCTCCGGCTACAGTGCTTCGTCAATGGGTCAACGAATTCCACAGATGGTGGCCACCTCTCCGTGTCTCGATTTTACATAGTTCCGGTAGCGGTATGCTCAACGTTGCTAGCGAAGGCAGAATTGAAGACAATGAGGAGCGATATGCTTACGATAAGAAGCCCTCGAAGTCATCCAAAGCCGTCCAGAGGATCGTTGATCGAGTTGCCAAGCATGGGCACGTCTTGGTCACTACGTATGCCGGTCTGCAAAGTTACGCAGATGCTCTTATTCCAGTCAATTGGGACTATGCTGTTCTGGATGAAGGTCACAAGATCCGAAATCCAAACACCGCAATTACCATCCATTGCAAGGAATTACGAACTGCGAACCGAATCATTCTCTCAGGAACCCCCATGCAGAACAACCTAATTGAGCTTTGGTCCCTCTTCGACTTTATTTTCCCGATGCGTCTTGGTACACTTGTCAATTTTAGACAAGCATTTGAGATACCCATCAAAATTGGTGGCTATGCAAATGCCACTAATCTCCAGATTCTGACTGCTACAAAGTGTGCAGAAACATTGAAGTCAGCGATCAGTCCGTATCTTTTGCAGAGACTCAAGGTCGACGTAGCGACTGATCTGCCCAAGAAGAGCGAGCAGGTTTTGTTCTGCAAGCTCACAAAGCCCCAAAGAGACGCCTACGAGCAATTCCTTGCATCGGGAGAAATGGCGGCTATCTTCAATCGAACTCGGCAATCACTCTATGGCATTGATATTCTTCGCAAGATTTGCAACCATCCTGATCTTGTTGACCCCCTCTTAAAAAGCAAACCTGACTACAAATGGGGACATGCAAACAAATCTGGCAAGATGCAAGTTGTGAAAGCTTTGCTAGAAATGTGGAAGGGCTTTGGCCACAAGACTCTGCTTTTCAGTCAGGGCGTACTGATGCTGAACATTCTCGAGGACTTCGTCAAATCCCTTGGTGGTTTCAACTACCTCCGCATGGATGGAAGTACAAATATCAAGGATAGGCAAACACTCGTGGACCGCTTCAACAACGACCCGGATCTGCACGTCTTCCTATTGACCACAAAAGTTGGAGGACTTGGTGTCAACCTTACTGGAGCTAATCGAGTCATCATCTTTGATCCCGACTGGAACCCCTCAACCGATGTGCAGGCAAGAGAACGTGCCTGGCGTCTCGGACAAAAGAAAGAGGTAACTATATACCGATTGATGACCGCGGGAACCATCGAGGAGAAAATCTATCATCGACAGATCTTCAAGCAATTTCTAACCAACAAAGTCCTGAAGGATCCAAAGCAGCGTTCGACATTCCAGATGGGCGATCTCTATGATCTGTTCACTCTCGGAGATAGCAATGATGGTCCTACTGAGACTAGCGAGATGTTCAAAGGCACCGAAGTCAAATTTGACAAGACCCCAGAGCCTCCAGCTGGGGATGACTCTCGTGCCCTAGGTAGTGCACCGATGGCAGCTGCCAGGCAGAGTGATGTTCCATCGCAAGAAGTCTCGCAGGGCGATGCTGATGAAAATGTCCGCAATCTTGTTGGGGTTTCAAGCCTTGAAAAGTTCAGAGGAGAACCCACCGAAGAGAAACCTTCTACGGATGAATCTCGATTGATGGAGGGAATTTTTGCACGATCTGGTGTTCACAGCGCCCTCGAACACGATGAAATCATTAATGGCAAGAAGAAGATCGCTCCTGACCGTGGTATGATTGAACGTGAAGCCAAGAAGGTCGCTGCCGAGGCAGCACTTGCGCTTCGCAAAGCTGGCGAGGCAGCCAAAAGCATCACACCTGGCACCGTGACATGGACAGGCGAGTTCGGATCAAGTGGTCGACCAGAGAACATTCGTCGAAGAGCTGGACCTTCTTCAGCTGGTATTCTTGCTGGACTAGCAAACAGGCAGGGCATTGATGGTAGCGCAAGTAGTTCGAGATCTGGAACGCCCAACTCCGAGAGAGCGGCTCCTCGAGGAAAAGATTTCATTAAGTTGATTCGTGATTTCATCAAACGCCAAGGTGGTTCGGTACCTAGCCAGTCTTTGGTCAATCACTTCAATCGCTTGTGTATCACGCAGCAACAGACGGCCGAGTTCAAGCATATGCTGGGTGAAATTGCCATTCTTGAGAAGGGCGCGAACAGTCGAATGAGGGGCCGATGGATCTTGAAGGAAGAGTTCAAGTGATTGTAAGGTCGGTCAAAGGACATAAGAATGGACGTATGGAAGCCAGACACAAAATACATATCACGAGGTTGTAGACATAGAATTGCTCTTAGCGAGGCGTTGGGGCATACCAAGGAAATGAATCATCAGCGTGAAATTTGACTTTTAGAGAGACACCTGGGTTATTTAGAGCTAATTGAAGATACATATGATAGGAACCGGTTAGAGGGAATGATAGTACATAGAATTGACACCCTTCGTGTGAATTCACTGCTGCTCAGCCTAGCCAAACAGGTTTGGCATCATGTGCAGGCAACAGCCCCTTGGCGCTAGCTTTCTTCCCTCAATCACCTAGCCTTGTCCTTCCTCCTTCTCAACTTTCCCTTAACTACATAACAACACGACAAGAATTTCAAAACTAACAAGATAGCGACAAATCTTACACAACATGGCGGATGCTACAGAAGATCATCCGGGCCCAGATCAATCCCAGTCTGGACCGAGTGAGCAACTCGCCAAGGCTGAGGTAACAATGGCGAGAGTATCGGTCGCCAACAACAAGAAGACGAGAAAGAGGAGACCAAATGGAACAGCTTGGAGATGGGGGAAAGTGAAGCCTCCGAAGAGATTCAGTGCATTTGCCGTAAGTTCACGTGCTATCTCAAAATATCTTCAATTCTCAAGAGCAGACAGAGATCGACCCATCTCTCGAAGTTGGTATTCAGGGTCGAGGAGATCATACTCATGTAAACATCAGGTCAAGGAGGCTACTGTGCCTTCCGGGAGTAGAAAGCACGTTGCTGTTGAGAGTGTTGCACCAGAGACTGGTATTCATGTAAGTTCGAGGAAGAATTCGTAGTCAGATTAGAGTCTAATGAGAGAGTAGTCACTGGCTTGGGCACAAGAAATCAAACCACAAGAAGGATTCCTCTCGCTTCCAACCGAGGTACGATATCACTCAGGCTCGTGTATCTGAACTTGCTCCTCAAGAAGTCCTTTACTAACCAAACCCCCAGCTCCGCCATCGAATCTACTACTTGGTCTTCGGCGACACCATCATCCAAAGTCCCCGTATGATTGGCGCCCGCTTCACATCCATTGGAAGACACAGTTTTGATGAGTACAATAATCTCACTCAACTCTCGCGCCAAACCTATGTCGATCTCGTCGGTGGCGGTCTCCTCTACAGGTTCGCTCGTTTTGACTTCAGCAGCGCCAACACCATGTCGAACTACCTCTCTCGCATCAACCCCGCCCACAAGGACATCATCAGCACAGTCAATCTCGGCATCAATCTCACGCAATCCAGCTCCTCGATCCGCCCGCTCGTATTCGAGACTCTCGCCAGATTGCCGGGGTTGAAGAAGCTTAAGATTCATCTGCTTGTTACTGCCAATCTCTGCGTTCTGCAAAATATTCATACGAATGTATTTCGAGCTGTGAGAGAGCACAAATTGAATTCACTTTTGGTAACGAGATTGTTGGAAGGTGTGGGGGAGTGGAATGTCCTGAAGAATTTGGAGGTTTTTCAGATGACTTTTGATGCTCGCTTGGAAGCTCCGGTGCCACATCGTAACGGCTTTCCATATGTCATGTCGGTTCCTACGTTCTATGATACTGATCCGAGACTCTTGGAGATCGAGACGAAGATCAAAGAGGTTGTTACACGAAAGGTGGAGGAGGAGAAGTGAGATGGCGGCATAGAGGGTTTGGTTTGTTGGAGTTTTTGTTATTCGTCTCGTCTTCTTTTTATACGTTTTTTACGAAAAACAGAGAGCGATCCTTTCGATTTTCTTTGTATCTTGCGTTGTATACCGATCTGGTTTGGCAAGTTGAATACGGAAGGAAGGAATTAGAGATGAACAACTAGAAAACATACAAATGAATAGTCATGTAAATATTGTGTCCTCTTCGTACCTGCGACGGCGTCGGCGTCCTGCTGGCCAACTTGAGTGTACGAAATACAGAGATAGAAATCACTGCTGCGCCTGAGTCTCGTGACAATCTGCGGAGGAGACATGGTGTGCAAAATCAACAAACCCAGAAAGACATCGCTCGATTAAGTGCCAAAATCTGGTTGAAAAAACAACAAAAGCAAATTCATGATCCATTTGGATGATTGCATCGTGAGATCTTGTACAAAACGAACCGATTTCGGGCCAGAACTACTGTATCTCCTCTATTAGAAGCAAATCGCAGAATTAGACGACACTTGCGACGACACAAACGGAGGGAGTGCAATCACTGGGATGAACCACTTATCATAGAGACTGCTGTACATTCTAAGTGTGATGGAAAGCTTTCAGGTGCTTCATTTGAAAATCCAAGAATAGTCATGAGATAAAGAAGAGGGAAAGGGAAGCAGATGAATGCGGGAAACATGGCCGAAGCACAGTGACGATCCATTAAAGTTTTCTCTTGGCAGCCTCTTCCAACTTCAAAATCCCCTCCAAACCAAAACACCTATACAACAAGCGAGGCCCAAGATAACCTCGAGCACTTACCATGCCTCCCCGTATACCCACGGTTTTCGTTCCCAGGACACCACGGATAATCCACCTCCTCCGAAACTACTCAACATCGCCAACCAGGTGCTGTCTATGGGTCCCAAAGAGACTCGTTTTAACCTTAGCAAATACGTAACTGAACGAGTAAGAGGCACATAAAACTCCCCCCCCCCCATCTCCACATTTGCTAAGGTTAAAACGAGTCTCTTGGGGACCCATAGACAGCACCTGAGTGGCTCTTCGTGATCACCTCCGAAGGCGCCAGAGCTCACTTTTACCTCGCCCTGAGGAATTTGCAATGTTTTCCCTACTAAGATTTTTGCAAAGACGAACACGGTTATTGGAGGAGCTCTCGAGTATTTCATGTCGACCGGTAATCTTGTCAGTCCGACAGGTCTCGATCTTCAACAAACTTCTGGATTCCATAGTCGTTGCTGAAAAGATCAACTTTCTACGTTTCATCAGTCATTTCCGCATGGTCCATCGTGGTAGTCTCCTTGCTGAATGACTACCACGGTCCGAAAATTGCTTCCCGAGAGTTGGGGTTTCTATGTCCAGTCCACACCCCCATGAAGTCCTTGGCTTGTGAACCATCTTGCTCATAAGTGTATCATCTTGACAAAAACCATGTAACGCATCGGCAATTCCACTTGTTGCAAGCCTCGGAGTTGTCAGCACCGGCTCTTCTTCCACAGCCGAAAGTGTTGTGGTGATGCTGATGGCAAGATTCTTGGATGGTGCACACCAAAACAATCAATCTCAATTG
>JBAMDN010000004.1:0-17995 GCA_037074945.1 Tetracladium marchalianum
TGGAGGAACATCTTCTCACGCTTGCCCAAGCGCATTTACTCCAAAGTTCTTGCCACTACGGACATGGAAATCAAGTACAAGCCGAAAGTTTTGATCTCCCAGATTTGGAATGCCATTGTCATTTCGATGTACCGGGAGCATTTGCTCGCGATTGATCATGTCCAAAAGCTGCTTTATCACCAAGTGCCTTCCGAGCAGGAAGGGAAGAGAACTCTCAGAGCTCCTACCTTCTTCGTTTCCCAAGAAGACCACTCATTCAAGACCGAATTCTTCCCCAGCCAGAGCGAAGCTGAGAGACGCATTTCCTTCTTCGCACAATCTCTCTCCACGCCAATTCCCGAGCCCCTTCCTGTTGACAACATGCCAACATTCACGGTTATTATCCCTCACTACAGTGAGAAGATTCTTCTTTCCCTTCGCGAGATCATTCGTGAAGATGAGCCGTATTCCCGAGTCACGCTCCTAGAATACTTGAAGCAGTTGCATCCGCACGAGTGGGATTGTTTTGTGAAGGATACCAAGATTCTTGCTGATGAGACATCTCAATTCAATGGTGATTATGAAAAGAACGAGAAGGATACAGCCAAGAGCAAGATTGATGATCTTCCCTTCTACTGCATTGGATTCAAGTCAGCTGCTCCGGAATACACTCTCCGAACTAGAATTTGGGCCTCCCTGAGATCTCAGACTCTTTACCGCACCATTTCTGGCTTCATGAACTACAGCCGAGCAATTAAACTCTTGTACCGTGTTGAGAATCCCGAGGTTGTCCAGATGTTTGGTGGCAATTCGGACAAACTCGAGCGTGAGCTAGAACGTATGGCACGACGCAAGTTCAAGCTGATTGTTTCCATGCAAAGATACGCCAAGTTCAAGAAAGAAGAGATGGAGAATACCGAATTCCTGCTCCGCGCATACCCCGACCTACAGATCGCATACTTGGACGAGGAACCTCCTCTTGTCGAGGGTGAGGAGCCCCGTTTGTACTCCGCCCTGATTGATGGTCACTCCGAGATCATGGAGAATGGCATGCGTCGACCAAAGTTCCGTGTACAGCTTTCCGGCAATCCAATTCTTGGAGATGGCAAATCTGACAATCAAAATCACTGCATCATCTTTTACCGTGGAGAGTACATTCAACTTATTGATGCCAACCAGGATAACTACTTGGAGGAATGCCTGAAGATCCGAAGTGTCCTTGCTGAATTTGAGGAGATGACTACCGACAACGTTTCACCTTACACTCCTGGTGTGGAGACTGTCAAGACAAACCCTGTCGCTATTCTTGGAGCTCGTGAATACATCTTTTCGGAAAATATTGGTATTCTTGGGGATGTCGCTGCGGGGAAGGAACAGACATTCGGTACTCTCTTTGCCCGTACTCTGGCGTCAATTGGAGGAAAGCTTCACTATGGTCACCCTGATTTCTTGAACGGTATCTTCATGACTACCAGAGGAGGTGTTTCCAAGGCTCAAAAGGGTCTTCACCTCAACGAAGATATTTACGCTGGTATGACTGCGCTCCTCCGAGGTGGTCGCATCAAGCACTGCGAATACTACCAGTGCGGAAAGGGTCGTGATCTCGGATTTGGATCGATTCTCAATTTCACAACAAAGATTGGAACTGGTATGGGTGAACAGATGCTCTCTCGCGAGTATTATTACCTGGGTACTCAGCTCCCTCTTGATCGCTTCCTATCATTCTACTACGCTCACCCTGGTTTCCACTTGAACAACATGTTTATCATGATGTCGGTCCAGATGTTCATGGTTGTTTTGGTCAATCTCGGTGTCTTGCGTAACCAGACATATCTTTGCAAGTACAATCCCGACGTACCAATCACTGATGCTCTCTTCCCCACCGGTTGTGCCAATCTACAGCCCATCATCAACTGGGTGTACCGATGCATCATGTCCATTTTCATCGTCTTCTTCATCTCCTTCGTACCATTGGTAGTCCAGGAGCTGACAGAGCGTGGTGTCTGGCGAGCCGCTACCCGTCTCGGTAAACAGTTCACCTCCTTATCACCATTCTTCGAAGTTTTCGTGTGCCAGATCTATGCAAACGCTGTCCAACAAGATCTTTCATTCGGTGGTGCGAGGTATATTGGTACTGGTCGTGGTTTCGCAACGGCCCGTATTCCTTTTGGTGTTCTTTACTCGCGATTTGCCGGCCCTGCGATCTATCTTGGTGCACGTTCTCTCATGATGCTCTTGTTCGCTACGCTCACCGTGTGGCAACCAGCGCTGATCTACTTCTGGGTCACCCTTCTAGCACTGGTATTGTCGCCTTTCATCTACAACCCACATCAATTCGCTTGGAACGACTTCTTCATCGATTATCGTGACTTCCTTCGATGGCTGTCAAGAGGAAACTCTCGCTCACACTCGTCATCGTGGATTGCCTTCTGTCGTCTGTCTCGTACAAGAATTACTGGTTACAAGCGAAAGGTCTTGGGAGATCCATCCGAGAAGTTGTCTGGTGATGTACCTCGTGCCGCATTCTTCAATCTCTTGATGGCAGAGATCATCGGGCCTCTCTTCATGGTAGCTGTTACGGTCGTTCCATACGTGTTCATCAACTCTCAAGTCGGAGTTGTTGAGGACATTCAAGACCCGGATGATAACAGAGAAATCATCGCAACCTCTTCTTTGCTTCGTGTTGGCATTGTGGCTGTCTTGCCGATCGGAGTTAATGCTGGTGTTCTTGCCGCAATGTTTGGGATGGCATGTTGTATGGGTCCCGTCCTCAGCATGTGCTGTAAGAAGTTTGGTTCGGTCCTGGCTGCTATTGCTCACGCTGTATCTGTCATCATACTTATTGTCGTTTGGGAGGTTATGTTTTTCCTCGAGGGCTTCCAGTTCGCCAAAGCTCTGCTTGGTATGATAGCTGCAACCGCTATTCAGCGCTTCATTTACAAGCTCATCATTTCTTTGGCTCTGACGAGAGAGTTCAAGAGTGATACATCGAACATCGCCTTCTGGACTGGTAAATGGTACTCAATGGGATGGCATTCCGTGTCTCAGCCTGCACGTGAATTCCTCTGCAAGATCACCGAGCTTGGAATGTTTGCAGGTGACTTTGTCCTCGGACATGTTATTCTCTTCGTCATGCTTCCAGTTATTGCCATTCCACAGATCGACAAGGCACACTCTGTTATGCTGTTCTGGCTCCGACCTAGGTATGTCCACTCATTAAATCTCTTACACATTTTGGGCATCTTATTAACAGAGCATCTAGTCGTCAAATTCGCCCTCCAATCTACTCGATGAAGCAATCCAAGCTTCGAAAGAGACGTGTTTGGAGATTTGCAGTTCTTTACTTTGTCATGTTTGTCGTCTTCATGGCATTCCTAATTGGTCCTATCTTTGCCGGCAAAATCATCCTAGATGCCACAAAAGACATGTACAAAACCCCCAAGGATCTTTTCTATCTTTTCCAGCCAACCGGCTTCAAGAACAACGACACTCAGGGCACACTTGCTACTGGCGTCTCCAAATTATCGACATCCGCCGAAGCGACGCCTACCGACTCTAGCAATCGGATGGTTCGATTGTTTTAAGAACCCGCGATGTACAGAACAGTGGTGCGCTGTATATTAGAAGAATACGTGGCAGTACATTACAATGATTTCTGGGTCGTTAGGGTGGAGTTTGTCTCTAAATTGTTCTGGTGTTTGCGTGTTTAACGGCTAGACTTTGCTTCTCTCTTTCCCCATTAGTTCTTCAACGACGACGCATATGTACTTTAGTGTGGGTGGCCATTGCCCCTATGGCAATGGCTACAATTTGATGCAGCATGATCATAATAAAGAATATTACATCGTACATGAACTCATCTCACCTAACAATCTATTTGCCTGGAGTCACTGGGCCAGGAAAGAAACGATCAAACGACCAGAGTCTGACTAGACTCCTATGATGGTAATATAAGTGTCTTTATATTCATTTTGAGGAGCGAATATTCTCTATTCGCTCCTTGAACCTACTGCATAAGTCTTACAATCGATCCCATCTATTATTGCATCACTTTGAAGTAGCCGCATGTGGAAATTTGAGCGAGCGTATGGTGCTTTCACGTGACTATCCATCGCCTGGAGGCATGGCAGCCAATTTCCTCGACATCCGGCGCATGCCATCGTTCTCAAAAGCGTCACGTATCCTCCATTCTTCTCCCACCTCGACCCCTTCTCCCCGCCTTTGCAAGATGGATTTTCACGACGCCCAAAAGATTGCTCTCGACTCGTTCAATGGGATCACGGATACTTTTCAGAAGATTCCTGGCTCTGCGATCGTCGTCCGTTACATCCAGTCTAGCTACCAAAATGACCCTGTTCGATCCGCGATTGAGTTGGTCCTTGTGATCTTCTTCGTGCGCTACCTTCTGGCTCCTTCATACGCAACCCATACCGGGAATTTTGTCAAGCTTACGGAAGAGGTATAGTGAATATATCTTGGTGATAGGAGCGGCCGGCACTGACGGGGTTGGGCAGGAAATTGATGATCTTGTTGACGAGTGGACCCCTGAACCTTTGGTTGCGCCTCAAACGGCTTTCGAAGAAGCTGATGCTGAGAAATTGCCAGTAATTGTTGGGTAAGTTAGACAAATTGGATGGAAAGTATGCAAGTCTTAGACTGATCTTGGGAAGACCTTCAGGACCAAAGTCTAAACTTTCGACCGGCCGGACCGTCACCAATCTTGCATCCTACAATTTCTACAATTTTGTTGGCAACGAGCAGATCAAAGAGAAAGCTATCCAAACTTTGCGAACTTATGGCGTTGGACCTTGTGGCCCTCCACAGTTTTATGGTACCCAGGACGTGCACATGAAGACCGAGGCCGATATTGCTTCTTGTTTGGGAACGGAAGGATGCATTGTTTACGCACAAGCATTCTCTACAATTTCGAGTGTTATTCCAGCATTTTGCAAACGTGGTGATATCATTGTCGCGGATCGGGCTGTCAACTATGCTATACGAAAAGGCTTGCAGATCTGCAGAAGTACCATCCGTTATTACGAGCACAACAACATGGAGGACCTTGAACGAGTCCTGCAAAAGATTGTCAAAGAACAAGCGAAGAAACCTTTGACCCGTCGATTCATTATCACAGAAGGGTTATTTGAGACGGTTGGAGATTGTGTTGAGTTGCCAAAGTTGGTAGGTTGTGTTATTCTTGCTGTGAGGCGTCCCTGACTTTGTTTTAGATTGAACTGAAACTTCGCTACAAATTCCGCTTGATGCTCGATGAGACTTGGTCTTTTGGCGTTCTTGGGAGAACTGGTCGTGGTCTTACGGAAGCACAAAACGTTGACGCTTCCCAAGTTGATATGCTTATTGGATCTCTCGCAGGACCCCTCTGCGCTGGTGGTGGATTCTGCGCAGGATCTACTGATGTCGTTGAGCACCAACGCATTACGGCTGCTTCCTACACATACTCTGCTGCACTACCAGCTATGCTTGCAACCACAGCCAGCGAAACGCTCAATATGCTCCAGTTGAATCCTGAAATATTGGTTCAGTGCAGGGAGAATATTAAAGCTATGCGCGCCCAACTTGACCCCCGCAGTGACTGGGTTTACTGCACGAGTGCTCCAGAGAACCCAGTCATGTTGCTCGTTCTCAAGTCCGACGTTGTCAATTCTCGACGATTGAGTATTCAGGAACAGGAGCGCGTGTTACAAGAATGTGTGGACGAGGTAGGCTTCACCAGTTGCCCTCTACGATATTATCACTAACAATTTCTAGGCATTAATCAATGGTGTCTTGATCACACGTCTTAAGAGTATGCCTGTAGGGCCAAGCAGCACTGTCAAAGATGAGGAGTGGAAGCTCAAGCCTGCTCTCAAGATTTGCATTACAACAGGTCTTTCGAAGAAGGAGATTGAGAAGGCGGGTGTCGTTATCAGGCACGCAATTACAAAGGTTTTGACCCGTAAGACAAGTAGCAAGCTGGCCTTGCCAGTGGTTGTTTAAAGAATGGAACGAATACTTAGACAAGGGATGGCATTGGTGGCGTTGGGGAAAGACTATCGTAGCATTAATGTGTAATTGAACGAATTGTATAACACTTATTGAGCTTCTCGTTTCATCCCGCCATTGTCCTAAAGGTAGAATCTTTAAGATATATTGCAACCTACTAAGCTCAGTGCATTAACAAATTAGCAGGCATGCTCGGTAAAGAGGTGTTGTGAGAGAACTGATGAGAGAGTCATTATCTTTTAGCTCCCACAAAAAAATTCGAACAGTTCCCAGCAAGGGGAAGTTCTGCAAGTACAATCTCCGCCAAAGGCACACCCCCAAAAGGACGCTTGAAAAAACATTTCCCCCTTCACTCATAAAAAAGATCGTCATCACGGACAAGAGACATATCCAAGAAATTTGCCTTAAAAAAAGAGTAGAAAGATAGCACAATGTTTTGCGAAAGAGAAAAAAAAACAAGAAATTCATCGTGGGCAGGATTTGAACCTACGCGGCCGAAGCCAATAGATGTCGAGTATTATTCAAGTCTATCCCATTAACCACTCTGGCACCACGATCTCGATACATGACCCTTTGCTAACAAGAATTTATCAAGCTATGCATTCTGTCGGCTATTTCATAGTGGAGACTAGTGTGCCTTGGCGCCGCATGAGCAGAGAACAGAGAAAATAATTCGACTACCACTCACTCACTCACTAGCTCACTGGTTGAGCTGCCAAATTTCAGTTCCTCATTCATACCACAATCACGGGTTTGACATCGATAACTATGAACAACCAAAAGCCTGTCAAAGCCAAGAGGCAAAAGAAGAAGAAGTCTCGAACTGAAGGTTTGTTCTCTGCGAATCATCTGTTGAGAAAAAAAGTCGTCTGATAATTAACACCTGCAAGATGTCGATATCTCATCCGACTCTGAAAATGAAACCTCAAACAATCAACAACTCAAATCTCAAAACGTTAAGATCCTAAATCAAACCGCTCTAAATAAGAAGCCTGGCTAATTTCCGATTTTGAATCCAGAACAAAGATGGCTCCTTGACAAACGCAGAAGTCTCAGCCGCGTTTAGTCAGATCTATCTTCAGCACGCCACGGTAGAGTTTGCTGAAGATCTAGATAAGATCCGCAGGGCGGATGATTTCAAAGATGATGCGTTGGAGATTCTGATTGGGGCTTTGAGGCAGGGGACCGGTGTGTTCAAGACGGAGGAAAGGAGGAGGGTTGTTATTGCTGGATTGGAAAAGTGAGAATGTGCGTTGTGTGAGCAAAGAAGGCTTGGGTGCATCACGAGAATTATGGAGTTTCGGCGTGAAATAAGAATAGAATTGGGTGTAAAATGACCAATTATCCTAATTTGATGGCTAGACTGGGCTCTCTCGGACTGGAACTTGTGTCTTTGGCGACTGGTTTTAACTGCTTAATTCAAGTAATTGTGACAGCACGTAATAAAACCTCAAGGTTCGTCCTTCCTTTCCGGTTATTAATTGTCGATGAACACCCAAAATATTAGCATATGAGCGGAGTGATAATGAAGATTGGGGTAGAGAGCCCAAATAAGTACATCACATCTCGAGCTGAGTTTCATTTGAAACTGTTGCACACGCTTCGTCGCAGTTTAGGAAAAACAATATTACATTAATATTACCGCCGTGCAGACAAGATATAAACGCCATCATCATCCATGTTCACGTTATTAGATATGTTGACACCCTATCTATCTCAAGCAACCATCTCATATCCGGATGCTCGCTTCTCTTGCCTGGTTGCCCAAGCCTTGATGCCGAGCAAGATAATTATCCACGACATCAAAATCGCAACTAGTCCCACAGACAGCGTGAAAACGAACATCGCATTAAGCTGATAGCGTTCCAATGACTCGACAACACCGCGAGCCTATATCCATCAATTCAAATCTTCGCACTTGGAGGGGCATAGGTGAAAACTTACACTAGACATGAAAAGCATCCCACCTGCCATAAAACAAAATGCAGACAATAGTTCCGTAGGAGGTCTTCCGGGAAGTATAGATTTCGGTGGTGACAGATACAGGATAATGTAGGTCATAATCCGTGAGCATGCGGCACCAATAAGTAGGTTTCCCCACATGGAATGAAGCATGGATGAAATCATCGACTCTTGCTGGTGGGAACTCATCATCTGACCCAGTAAAAGAATTACGAGGGCCGGCATTGGGTTCATTGAAAATTTGTAGTCTATCGGTTCGATCATTTTGGGGCTGTCTCCTTCCGATTGCGCTCGTACATCCTGTTCTCTGATGTTCAACAGTTCTCGCAACCAGGTCGACTCGACGAGCATTCCACACTTCATGACTTTAGTATACATAACAAAGAAAAGACTTATTAAAGGGGGCTTACTAGTCCGCCACCGAAGAATACAATCGTCAGAGAAACATGTTCGAGGTCCTGCGCGCTCCATTCGGCACCCCAAGCATTCAAGTGCTCCATGAACACATTGGTCGCGCCGTAGAAGAAAAGGAGGAAGCTTTCCAAAAATTCGGCTGTCGGAGCTTTGCTCTTCTGAGCCTTGATATTCCATGCCCAACCAAATTTTGCAAAGCATCCAGCCCATCTACCCAGTGTCAGAACCCCAAACCAAAAGAAGACGCCTCCTTTGATAAAGTGTGCGAGCCCGCTGAAAACCTGATCTCCTTTAAAAATTCCACCGTAAGTTACCCAACCGGTGGAAATGACGGCAAATCCGAGAATGAGTATCAAACGGTCCACAAAGTTGTACAAAAAGCCCAAAAGCTGCTTTGACGCAGCCAGGTAGGCACCGGGGGTCGACTTTCTCAACCACAGCCAACTCGATTTCCATCGTTGTGGCCACCCTTCGTTCTCTTCCTTTTCGTCTTCGAGCTGCTGTGATTGAGGCAGTAGTCGGATATCTTGGGAGAATGACGAACCTCTCGATTCGGTATTTGCCTCGGTCCCGTGTCCACTATCGTCCGAAAAACGATAGGAATCTCTTCTTGCAAGAACACGCTGATAATCTTCTAGTGCCATTTCAGAAATCGAGTTGAAGCTTTTCTTGTTGGGATTTCGAATATCGTGCCTCGAGAGCAGGCCCAGTGCGATCTGAATTACTAGACACCATGTCACAAACCATCCAAATTTATGGTGGGCATTATTTGGATATAAGTCTGGAGTTTTGGCATTATACACTAAGGCCAAGATGATGCCGACTACGTTGCCGAGAAAAAACAGAAGCTGGACTTTCCGAGTATACCGGGAACGAGAAATTGATAGCATAACAGCTTCGTACAAATTAGCTTCGTTCCCCTTCAGTATGCATAGAAGAGTACAAACCAGCTGGCAGTATGAAGACCCACGAGATTGTCATAAGAACAATGTGCAACCTCATCAGGCTAGCAAAATCCACTAGATGAAAGTATGTGTCTTGATCAACAAGCGCGGTTATGATGTTTGATGAGTTCATGTTCATGTGTTCATCGCCCCCATGCCCAAGTGCCGCGGAGGTGAATCCAAGTACGATAAAAATGTAGAAGATTGAGACTATACTCGATATTAGGGCCATGGTGTCATGTGTGAGAATAACTGTGCAAAAGTTCAGATTGTGTATGCTACCAGGTGAAGCAGCAGAGAGGTAGCTTTGCAAGACAGTTCAAATGTCGCAAACTGCCTTTCAAACAGGCGAGTAAACAGACGAATAAGACAGACGAGAGGAAAACACAGATACAGTTGTCAGGAGGGAAGTAAACTGGATTAAAAAGTAGAAGTAAGGTAGTCGAGGAGGGAGCAGGTGGTTTAGTGTGTTGGAGCATTCGTAATAAAGCAGACGGAGCACGACGGCAACTCGGAAATAGTTGGGAATCAACAAATGAAATATGCCACTTGCACTAAACTTGTCAATACCGAGCCTCATGGTGTAGGAAACATGGTGTAGAAAAATACATGAGTGGTTGGCGATGGATCCGTGGCGTGCTGCCGAAGCATATACACTACACTACACGTTTAGGCCGGAAAGAACCTCCGGAAAGAACCTCCGGAAAGCCGGAATGTCCATGTTTGTTCATGTGAGCACCAAAAAAAATGCAGTTTGAACAACCTTGATAATTCTTGAAGAATGATTGATTCATATCTACGAATACCAAGAGTACGCAAGGCTGCGAAATATCCTCGCGAAATCAAGTGTTTTAAGTGGTTGGCTCATGCAAAGAAATGCATGTCCAAGTCCAAAGAACCAACCAGCGGATACAAAAAGAAGTGGTGGTGTGAATGAGATCAAGGATCGTCCGACCTCGACATCGGGAACTTCGGAAGCGACAAGTCAAAGTGTGAATGCCCTCACTTGAGTCACCACTTGACATGGGAAACACCGAACACGGAATTCGTATTGGTAACATCGATGCAACTTTACGCGCCTCTTGTCTTCAAGCTACGCAGACGCCTTCACCTACTTGCATAACTGACGACGGCATTTGTGCTCTTGGGCATGTGGCGACGATATCGCATTTGCATTAAGTGACATCATGTTGAGTCGGTCTAAACGAATGTAAGCAGATACAGAAACTATTACTACACCCAGTCATTCGGACTGCAAGCCAGACGTCAAAACTTAGAGTAGGACAGCATGTGAATGAAGCCCCAGGAGGTAGCAAGGCCGTTAGCCGCGAGCGGCCAGGGGTCATCCGGTCTATTGGCTTGTTATCTGCAATATACTGGTTTGTATAAAATTATGCGAAGCAATTGTCAGTTATCAAACACCGAGCAAGTAGGTGTTTTCTGGCTGTCAGCTCATCGCCCTCCTGCTCTTGTTTGAGTGCCTGTGTTCCGTGGTCTGTTGGCTGTTCCTCAAGTTCTAGTCCGCTGTAAGGCTACCAAGCGATTTCCGAAGCCTTGCGAACTTGCACAATTATCCATAAATTGCCGCGATTGATTGGGAGACAAGGCCAAATGGGAGCTGGCAGTGTGAAATTGGATCGCTTCTATTGTAGCCAACAGCATCATGCGGCTCAAAGAACAGCCCTTCCTTTGACTCGCCATTTCTCAGTCTCCGTGTCTTCGACCACTTTGTCTTCTTGCTGCAGCTTCAGAAGTATTTGCCTAATGCCACCATTGGCTGGTATGTGGAGGTTTTCAGGGACATCTTTGTAGATGATCTTGACGATTTCCATGGACGTCCACTCATCAGGCTCGCCTTGAGCTTCAACCCCAGGAGACAACGTCTTGGACGATTTAAGAACATGAATAACTTGATCCTCGCGTAGTTGCCTATGCTTGATGTATTCAACAATCTTCCCAGGACCATCTTCTAAGACTGCGCCATGCCCGGGGTAGGCTCGGCCCCGGAATTTCCCCTTCATCGTCTCCAGGCTTCTTAGGTAAGTCAAAAGATCCTCAAATACGGCAGTTCCGTGCCCAAGTACGTTGTCGCCAGTAAACATTGCGTCTTCTTCCTCGAGAAGTAGAGCTATGTGGTCTTGGGTATGTCCAGGGGAGTAGACGGCACGCAATGAAGCGCCTTCAACAGAAAAGCGTTGCCCGTCCTCCATCTCTTTCTGTCCATCACTTGCCGTATTCTTGTATATCTTCGTGCTTGGAGATAATTCCAACAGATGCTGGATGCCACCAACATGATCGTGGTGCCAATGGGTAATGAGGGCTTTGCTAATCGTCGCATTCTCTTTTTGGAGGGTCTCTTTGAGAGCGGCTATCCAAGAAGGTTTTCCTTCGCCAGTATCAATCAATATTCTCTGCCGACCAGTGCCGACAATGTATGTGTTGGTTCCTAGTGACTGTTAGATTGGGAAGTCTGCGACCCTTTGTTGCGGTACCTTGCAGGGTAAACTTGGAGGGGTTGCCTCCCAAAACACGCAAAACGTTTGCACTGAGACGCTCTACCTCGGGAAGATGGACTAGTTGCGTGGCCATTGCGACTAGAAGTTGGGGAGGTTCTTTGTCTTTGTCTTTGTTTATAATGCTGTATGAAATTGCGTGACTGGTTTAATGCAAGCAAATTGATTTCGAATTCGAGATACCTTGAGTCGGAGAGGTCGAAGCGGAGGATGGTGTTGTGCCTCGGCTTGGAGCTTGACCTTCTTGACCTCCCTGAAGAAACACCAGTGGGTGACTTCACTTTTGTCACCACGGCCACGCCAAGCCGCAGCATCCCATTATACATCAACTCCCCGCGAACTATAGAACTCTCGAATCCCACCACCCACTGATTAAAATAGACCGTAGACACGAGTATGGAGTTGAAATCCCTCTCGTAAATACACACAACAGAGTAACTCAACATGGCTTCGTCGGGGACGGCGACCCCTGGTGCCCCCAATGGCAAGGCGACCAAAATCAAGCCCGCCCAAGCAGGTGTGCCAGTATTCGGATGTGGTGAGTGATATGTTGAGAACGTCAAAATCCCTCCCCATTGCTTGATGACGAGAATACAGTTCGCTGATTGATTGATGTCTCGTCTGCTAGAACACGTACAACTTCTCCTGTCAGCGTCGGGCGAACGGTTAGAAAAGGCTATCAAGAACTACAAGAACTGCCTGCGGGCCATATTCGACGAACACATCGTTGTTCAGACTTCCAGGACGGCGCAGGACAAACCCCTCGTCAGTCTGACACCCAATTACCTGTGCCTGCAGTGCTCGTCTTGCACAACAGGTGCTGGTCGCATTGAACATGGGCAGAAAACTCTCCATAGATTTTGTAAGCCGTACCAAACAGACAATATCTTGTATATGCAGATGTTAATTGTGGGCTCAGACGTCGAGTCAAGGACTGGTTGCTTGTTCTGCCAGATGTGCAATGATTTCGTGTGGGATCCTACCCTCGAGGAGTTGAGACTCCAGAAATTGACTACAGGCTCATTTTCCAGTAAGCTTTGTCCCTTCTCCTCTTCGAACCTACTACTCGAAATGAGCCAACCCTTACTTTGGTTTGTCTAGGCCGGAAGCGTAAACATGACGACCTCTTCACAGATGCTGCGAAGGAAGACCCACGATTTATAATTGCAAACACAGTAGAGGCACCCTGTCGAGCGGCTGGTATACGGGGCATCTTCAACATGGGTGCAACTTGCTACATGAACGTTATACTCCAAAGCTTCATACATAATCCTCTTCTACGAAATTACTATCTGGGGGATGGTCACCATAGCACAGATTGTTCCTACAAAAATTGTATGAGCTGTGCTATGGATGATATGTTTCAAGAATTTTATGCTTCAGAGTCAACCACTGGCTACCCCGCCTCGAGCATTCTGGCCAGTTTCTGGCTGTCTAAGCGAAAAGCCTATGAAGAGCTGGCAAGCAACAAAGAGCAGGACGCCCACGAGTTCTTCCAATTCTTGACCGAAGAACTGCATGAGATCAATGGAAACGGAAGACCCTCGATGATTGACGACGGCAGTCCTGTAAAGCGGTCGAGGACTGGAAACGACTCAGGCTGCAAGTGCATCATACATCAAACATTTTATGGAAAGCTACAAAGCAC
This sequence comes from Tetracladium marchalianum, assembly GCA_037074945.1. Lineage (NCBI taxonomy): Eukaryota > Fungi > Ascomycota > Leotiomycetes > Helotiales > Tetracladium > Tetracladium marchalianum. Next base: position 13,464 of record JBAMDN010000004.1, read on the forward strand.
CATCACCTGTCAGAATTGTGGAGACGTTAACACTTCAGTCGAATCTTTCCTGGATCTCAGCTTAGGACTTGACATTCTGTCTAAGAAGAAAAGTCTGAAGGCAACAAATCTAAGTCTGAAGGGCTGTCTTGACGAGGAGTACCTTAGGCCGGAGAGGTGTGAATACAAGTGTCACTCGTGTGATTCGACAGAGGCAAAGAGACAACTTAGTATAAAGAGTCTACCCAATGTGCTCTGTATCCAGTTTAAGGTTGGCTCCCCGATTCCCAGAACATTAACATCACACAATCACCTACAACCACAACGTTGAGATTACAAGATGACATCTTCTAACTGACATTCACAACAGCGGTTTAAACAAAACAACAATGGCGTTGCATCTAAGATCGAAACCAAAGTGTCGTTTCCTCTCAAGCTGGAGATGTCCCAATACACAAACCGATCACGAAGTCAGGATGCAAAGCAAAACACAGATTTGGCCAAGAGCTGTACCTATGACCTTCAATCTGTTGTTGTACACGTGGGGAAAATTGAGACAGGTCATTACACTTCGTACTCACGTTCCGAAAACCAGGTAAGATTTTGCTAATATCACGCCTCCAATCAGCTAACACAAAGAAGTGGTTCAAATTCAACGACCATACTGTAACACTAGCATCCAAGTCTCAGGTGCTGAACGAAGAAGCGTTTCTCTTGTTTTATGTCATTCAGTCATTGGCGTAGGTGTAGATTTTACCCATTCCAGGAGGAACCCGGAGTTTTCAGGCAGCGTATCAAATACAAGATCACAGGATAAAAACAGGCGTGGCATAGCATAAACCATGCACCCCCCGGCGTTGGAAATATCTATGTACGAATACCCAGACTTAAATAGAGGTCTTTTCATTTGCTCATCATCATCATCTCATGCAAGAACGCAAGAACTCAAGAAATTGTAAGATCATATTATGAACTTGTGTTAGATGTTGCTCTCCACTTCCAGTTCCCGCATTCGAAGTTGGCGTAGCAGAGGAATTCGTTACTGAGACCTTTAGAGTGAGCGGGCTCAAAGGTCGTGGTCCGAAGGCCTTGAGACTTGTAGATTTTGGTGGTAATGAGGTTTTCCATGCGTTCTCCTGTGCAGACTATGATGCGTGGAGGTTGAGATTTCTCCTGTGGTTTAGATAACCATTTGACCGTTATGGCAGCTGGAGATTGTCAGTTATTACAAGGTCTAGCTATCAAGGCTTCTTGGAGATAGCAAACCTCTAGTTTGGCAGTCTTCACTCAAGAATGGAGGATCGACAATGAAGCTATCTACCTCCCCCTTCATGGCAGCTGCAATAAAATCAAAATTATGGATCGATTTCAAAGCCTAGACAGATAACTTACGTGGTAGTGTAAAGGGCTTGTTGAAGTCATAAAACACAAACTCGGGGAAAACCTCAAATCTCCTATCATACTCCAGTAAATACACCTTTGGCTTTTCGGCATCGGGTCTATCACTCTCATTCTATTTCTCAGGTTAGCCTTCTGTCTTTGCAACTACAAGCACCCTAAAACGCTCGACGCCAATCTCAACACAACTCAAAAATTTCCCCCTACTCTCATCACAAAGACCAAAAAATTAACATACCAACAAATTCTTGACCTGCACAAACACGCTCGGCGCTGACACGACTGCAAGAACCTTCCTCTCCTCTCCCGACCCAGCAATAATGAAAGCGCCATCTAGCAGCTGCTCCGCCAGCACCAGTGCTGTCTCATCAGCATACCAGAATTGGCTTTCATTCCAATCCTCCGCAAACGCCTCCATGCTTAATTTTGGCGGTTTTGCGCCATTTCCATTACTGGAGGCATGGTTCTGCTCGGCGACGGCTTTGAGATCTTCGAATTGTTTGGCGCGAGCGTCACGCTCGGCGTAAAATTCTTGGAGAGCGGAGAGCGTCGAGGTGGAAAGTGTGCTATTGTGGAGGGGTAAGTGAGGGGGTTCGAGAGGATGTAGTGAGTGGACCTTACATGTTTTCTTCGTCGGAGTCTGTCATGGCCGTATCTGAGGAGCGGCGTTTCGGGATTTTTGTGTTTGAGATGGTTGGGTTGGACTGAAAATTTGACTTGGGTGAGGTCAAAATTTGAAAAGGCCCCAACAATGAGTTTGGAGCAATTTGCAAAGATATGCAGCAGAACCCGCTTAGTGAGAGGCAGAGTAAACACGGACTCTCCGATCAAAGTGGATGTGAAATTGACAACTTTTAATTGTGTTTGATAGGTATATATCTCTACTCGAGAGCTTTTAAGTCAAAACACGAAAGCGGGCTTCTGTCGAATCAAACATCTCTTGGGGGCATTATAGAAAACTACAATGCTTGATATCTATCATTCATAGGGTCACAAGAAGGGTTGAAAAAGTAAGCAATTTGGAATATTTACAACTCGATATCTAAGTACACGCCCACAGACAATTTTTCTTACTGGTCATCAACGACGTGCAAGTATTTCTTCTCTTCCCTCTTCTCACGCTCAGTTGCTGGGGGCAAATCATAGAATGATGAGCTTCTATATCCTTTCTACACGGGGATTAGAGATAGTTTCCAGTAAGGGAGGACCAAACATACCAAGTAGTGGAATGTGAGACTGCTGAGCTCCGCAGGCTCAATTCCAAGATCCTTGAAAGTCTTCGCCTTGGGATCAATTTTTTGATCGATGAATTCCCTCTCAATCTCATCAGCAGATAAGACTGGCCACCAGAGGGCCTGGTTCAGTAATTTCGCAGTTGGTTTGAGGATGGCTTTCGGGAGGTTCACGTGACGGCGTTTCTTGTAAATTTCCTTATCAACCAACTCAGCAATTTCGGCTGTTGAGTAGTTCTTGGGTCCGTAAAGCTCAAAAGTTTGCTCAGCAGTAGTGTCATCTTGGAGAATTTTCTCAAGTGCTTGGCCAACATCCGGCGCCTGAGAGGAATTAGAATGTTGACGGATTTTGAAAGATTGAATTAACTTACATGAACTGGCCAGTAACGCTCTTGCATGTGGTTGGAAGTGAAAAGGTTAGTTACACCTGCAAGCTTGTGAAGAAGACGATCTTCAAAGCCAAACATAGGTGCTGGACGAACGATTGTGGTTTCGGGGAAGATATCACGAACTACCTTCTCTGCACGTCCCTTGGCGGAATTTAGCTGGGTCCATCAAGCTTAAGTTTTATTGCTTACCTTGGTACTGTAGAATTCCGATGAGGAATTTGGATCGGCGTTGTAGGAAGAGACGTGAATGAATCGGTCAACATCGTATTTCGCGACTGCGTCTGCAATGCGCTCGGCTCCTTCAATGTTGACATCCTCGAGATCAAAGTTCCTAGTCGATGTCAGACCATTTCCCTGTGCTCCTAAGACCTTCATAACGTACTTGGTTGGATATGTCCGGCCTATAAGATTGAAAACGACATCCGAGTGTCGAACACTTTCTTCCAGAGATTGAGTGTTTCTGAGGTCCATTTCCTGCAGTCAAGAGTTAGGCCAATTCAGCACGAACCAGAGATTCCTCCCCTACCATGAAAATCACTCTTCCCAAGTCTCCAGAAACCTTCAAATGGCGCTTGGCCATTTCCTCCCGGTATGGTATAATGACAGTACATCCTTGCCTTGCTGTTGCACGATCAGCTTCCAACCTAATTACATCAAATCCTCAAGTCTGTAGCGTACCCAGTCTGTTGACAATATAACGACCCAAGAATCCTGTTGCTCCAAAGACTGTAACGGTGTGCCCTAGGAAGCTTGGTTAGCCATAGCTCGCGTCCGCCAAATCGCTCCAACATACCACCAAGCGAAGATCTGTGTTGAAAGAGTTAGCAGGAACCCAATTGACCCAATTGATGGAACACTGACCTGCCACCTTGTGTTCGAATGATCGGTTTGCCGGTTCTGGTGATAGTGATGTCGGAGATGGATCGTTTGAGAGGGGTGTTGTTTAACAGGGTCTTCCCCGTCCGCAAGCAGGATTTCTGCATGATTGCGGTTGCACTCGGTATTATTTGGGGCTCGTAGAGCTTCTCGAATGGCTGTTTGCTGGGTTGAAAGCCGTCGTCAATGTTCCACTTGAACTTTGGAGAGCTTGGAGTTGTCGATTGCAGTAGTCCATTGCTGACTAAGCGGAATACTGGCCTATGGTGGGCGGGCGATTTGTTGACATGGATGGAATACAACCCATCTTTTTGAAGCTCTTTTCTTTCCTTGAAATCTTATTTGAAAAGTAAAATAAATTAAGATTAAGACTGTTCCAGAACGATATCTTCGTGACTAGTTCTCTTCTCAACCATTGAACAAAAGTTTATACTACGCGTTCAGCCTCGTTGGGTGGAATTTGGCCACCAAAGCCGCAAGGCAGCCGAAACGACGAGGCCAAACGCAGGTACAGCTTGCCCAAGCTCTCTCATCAACAACGAGCACCTCCAACTGCTTCGGTCTCATCACAACCGCCATCAACGCCTTGAATTCTCCTGAATCAGTACTGCTTCTTCAAGAACAGTGTCGCTTCATACTTCACCAGAATAAATCTACC
>JBAMDN010000006.1:0-61418 GCA_037074945.1 Tetracladium marchalianum
GACTGAGAAGCCTTCTTTGGGATCGACCTCGCGGAACAAGGCTCCATTGACTGTTTGGAGAAGGAATTCCTCAGGTGCGATTGCACCCTTAAGCCTTGCGTAACTCAAGTCTCCACCCGCTTTCACAATGGTGATACCACGAAGACATCGAGGTGTCCTTCGTAGATTCCGCCGCCGTGCAATGAAGAATGCTTGTTGAATGTGATTGTTTGGATGTAGACCATGGAACCATGGAAACACCTGGGATGGATCTGGTAGTGGTTGGCGAGCCGCGTGGTCTAATGCAGCCGCTATCCCAGCTGCATCAATCTCATAAACGGTTTGGGCGCCCAAAGATCGTGGTTTGTAATTATCGGGAGGGTAAAGAAGCGATTGGGGTTGGAGTGATATTTCTTTTGTGGGTGGGGATTGAGGAGGGGTATCGGGTTTCTCGATGGGTGTTGGGCCGGGAGGACACACTGGAATGTGTTTGTTTGGTATCGGTATGGGACATGCTGCCGATGTGTTGATGTGATCCAGGCTGAGGGTGGGCAGTGGATGTGGTGAGGAGGATCGCGTGTGTTCCGAAGCTATCGGGCGAGGGAGAGCGAGTGTGGCCATAGCTCCCGTGCGATGTCGTGTGTCTGTCTCGTGTGTTGTGGGATTGTCAGTCAGCGTGAGGGGGATTGCCACGGAAAGCAGGCTCTCAAGATGTCTCCTTCATCAGCATATGCGAAGTCGGTAGGATCTGAAGGACTTTGAAGTATATGCAGGCGGGAGGCCGATGATGAGGGAGGGAAGCGTTGTCGTTTGAGGAGGTCGACGACGAGATAAGGATAATTGAGTGATGCAGGAGGTGTTTGGGTGGAATTGGTGGGGGGATCAGCTAGGATGCGGCTCACGCATGAAGTCTGATAGATCAACGGTGGATGAGACAGCAGAACGCGCACTCGGGACGTGTTGCAGGTGGAGGTGGTCAATCGAACGATGGAAGGGGGATTGACCGTTGGAGGTGGACGAGAGACGGAGGAGGGAGCAGTTGTTTGTTGTTCTTGTTGAGCTAGCTGCTGCAGATAAAGGGTCCGGATGAGGCGAGTGATAGTCGAAGTCGAAACATGTGCCGAAAAGGCACTTCGAGATGAGACGGTGGAAAGTGCACAAGATCTAGTGAAGAGGTAATGAGTAAGACAACAGCCCACTGCTGTACTGTACAGGACGGACAGAGAAAGGTGCCCACGAGCAATACAGCGGTGATAGCTATTATTTGTTATATACCTCTCTCGCTCTCTACTCTCCCTCTCTCTCCCTCTCTCTACCTCCTCGCGCTCTCTCACTCGAGGATGGTGCGATAACAACTGTGCTGCTGCTCTATCTCTGCTGCAAACGCCCCTCCTGTCGCTACAGGCTTCATCCTGCCCTCCCTCCCAAATGCCAGCACTGGACCACTTAAACCGGCCGTTGTGGTGCTCTAGTAGTGCTCTAGTGGTGCTCTGGTGGCCACCGCGCCCGCCAAGTCATGCCGCTGCTTGCTTGCAGCTGTCTCCCCAGCCAATCTGTGGCCCGCGAACCCACACCTTCGCCTTGTGAGTGCTCGCCGCCCTTCTGTTGTCCCCAAGTCTGTTTTGGCGACGGAAGTTCAAGGAAGCTGCGGTGCATGTGTGCCAGAGTTGGTCCCCGTTGTCGGGACTGCCATTGCTCATCAGCGTGGCCGTCACGTCAATTGACGCGGTACAACTCCCGTATCACTGCGATTCAAAACACATGCAAACTTCCCATACTTCCCATACTTCCCATACTTCCCAGTGCGTGTTGTAATCCAAGGGGGCAGCGAGGTCCAGATCTCACCTAGCCCGCCCGCCCGAACTCTATCTAGGCCAATAGATCTGCAACTCGCCCACCCAGGCAAGCTTTCCCCGCAGAACTTGGTGGGGTCGTCCGTCTCTCCTGCGAAACGCATGGATCTTACTTTGGGGGGAAGGCGGCTGACGATGCCCGGTTTGGTTTGGAACTAACGGCACAGAAGTATCGTCGATCTTCTGACAGCTCATTATGTTGGAAATATACAGTATTCGTGACTTGGGGACATCTGGCAAACCTGGGAGTTCCCAGAGCAATGATCTGGTACTTGAGTCCGGACAGCTCGCTTGCGACTTGTTTACCGCGCTACGAGGTAAGCGAGACTGAAGAAGCGCTGGTCATGGCGATGAAGCAGGTGTTTCCACAAACCATTTATCTCTGATACGGAGGTACATCTAATCAATGCTGGGTGTGGTGTCCTCATACTTTCGTTTGCGAAGGTTTACGCTAGCGTTGTTGCGATACATTAGAATCTTCTTGTGGTGTTTTGCTTTCTACCCGCAAAATCGCTCAATGATCAGAACACAAGTCATGTCCATGTCCTACCCAACAATTATGAACGCCCATCGAACTTATTTCAAAGTTGTAAATTACCAGAAATGGTACTTTGATGAAACACTAGCAAGGTTAATACTAAATGTCAACAGCGATAGTGTTGTAGTAGAAAACACTGAGCTATTGGCAGTCAAAGTGCCCTGCGAGCATCTGGAGCAAGCAAATGTTTCTTGGCACCTGACGAAACATGCTTATCCTTAGAATGGTTTTATGCCCAATTATGCTCATGCAGTTACATATGCTTATAAAGAGTACGCTCACTTCACATTCACACTCGCACTCCGAAGTCAAGAAACGGCCGGAAATGTCTACTGATTGACAGTACCTGATATTGAATCTCTACTCCTCAGTCATAGGTATCTATCTCTTCCTCTCCCTCGTGATCTTTCCTTTAGAATCGATTAATGGTAATCTGCTTACATGTCAAAAAAAAACCGAACTCGCTAATATGTGTATAGTAATTCCACCAGGCTTGGGCCTCATCGCTTTTCACCAAATCATCCAGAATTAATTTCACATTCCCTAGTTCCGTGATGTTGTTTACAGTCTCAGCACTCTCATAACAGCCCAAGTTTCGATCTCACTTTGTGCACACCCCCTCTCAACCCCTTCTCATCCACCAGCGGCGATTCAATCGAAATGCCCGCCCTTTGCGCCTCCCTCACTCTCTGCGCCTCATCCAAACCCTTCTTCGAAAATCCTCCCGGAAGCATACACCACAATATCAAAATCACCACAAACAACGCAAACACAATCGGTTCCAACACCTGCACTCCCTTCGCCTGCGCAATAGCACCTACCACGAATGGCAAAACCGCCGCACCACCTCCACCAAATGCTGCCGCGAATCCAATCGCACTGACATGCAACTCTCGAGGTAAAAGTTTCGTCGCCACTACAATGGCTGCCGGGAATAATGGACCGAGGAAGAATCCCAGCCATCCAGCAAAGATTGCACTCGAGATGAAGCTGGGGATGAGCCAGAAACACAATTGCAAAGCCATGCAAAGAACCATGTAACTCGCAATGGCCATTTTCTCGCCAATACGACCAGTGACAAAACCGAGGATTACTCGTCCGAAGGTCAAACCGAGCCAGAATCCAGTGACGACCATGCCGGAAGCGAAAGGTTCGCCATTACGCACGCGAAGCATGAACGTGACGAGCCAGCCGCCGAGGGAGACTTCAACACCGACATAAAGGAGAAGGAAAAGAGAGCAGATCCAGGTTACAGGCATCTTGAGGGATTCGCGGGTGCGTGAGTGGCCTTCTTTGTCGTTGGTCTGGGGATTCGCTAAGCGATATGATTCTCCAGTTGCGGTACGGAATGAGAGTGTGCAGACGATGAATTCGATCACTGCGAGTCCAACCTAAAGGTGTGTAAGTCCGTGGCTTCATTTGTAAGTCTTCCTGCTGTGGGCGGAGGTCACGTGACCAAGACATGCCCTCAGGAAATCTGAAATACGTACCATGATGTAGTAAAAAGTATACCAAGGTTGATTCGCTTTAGTAATCAGAGAAGTAGCAATCAATGGAGAGATCGTAGCTCCAAAACCGTAACTTCCGTGAAGGATTCCTAGCAATTGATTAGGATTCTCCATGTTTCCGATCCAAGCATTCCATCCTCCATCTTCAAGTCCGCTTCCAAAGCCCGAAAACACAAAAATTACTGGAAGAACGGCGTAAGGAGGGTGAGCACAGGAAACGGCGTAGGCGATAAGCTTGCAAGTGGGTGCTATGACTGCTACTCCGAGTTGTCCATATCTCACTGCGGGAAAGTTAGTAAGCAAATGTTTTCTTTAAATGTTATTAAGCCTTCAATGTTTTGAGATGACCAGAATCAACTTATCCGGACAACTAGATGAATGATTCCCTGTCTTTAGTTTCAACATACTGTGAACTTTGTTGTTTAATAAGGCCGCTAGTGTGTAGCCGATGAATGGTGAAAGGAAGACCAGCGAAATGATAGTGTAGTTGATGTTGTAATAAACTTCTAACTATACGGCAGTTGACGTTAGAACAAAATCCAATTCGGACTCTCTAAATCCGGAAACTTCTTACATATGGAATCAGGGCCTGATCGATCACGAAAGGTCAGTACTGTACATCAAACAATTTCAGCGAAAAAAGAAGCGGTGTAAACATACCCCGTAAGCCGCATCATTCATCCCCATGCAGATAAAACTAAAATTCGCACCGATCATGCGATAGATGTTGATGCGTGGGTTGTTCCATTGCGGTTGTGGTTCTTTCTCGACGGTTGGACTGACTAACTCAACTTCGGCAGTGCCCTTGACGACTTCCTTCCCATCAACTACATTTGGCGAGTCGCGGGTGATGCTATCCTCCCACAAATTTCCATCTTCCTCCGTTTTCAAGTTTGTCGTTGTCATCGTGGAAAATGCTATACTCTACAATGAAGAGTAGGTGACTGAACTGAGGTTGATGAGTTGAGATGAAAGACGTCGACGAGAGTGTTTTTAAGATGTATTGAGGATGAATACTTCTTCAACTCGAGAAACTAGGGCGGGTAGAGGCGAAAAAGCCCCCTCCCCCATGCGCCTTTCGATAGCCTCAATTGGTGAGATTTAAGGTTGGTCATCGGGTTCTAACCGAGAATGGGTGGCAAGACAGTCAAGTACCCCATCTTTGTGTGCTTGCCCCGAGGTTTATCCGTGTTATTACCAAACATCTGGTCGAGTTGGTTTTAGTGGGAAGCCGGCCCGAAATCCGGCCAGTATTAAACAAAATTTCGTCTGATACTGAGCACTTTATGTTGCCCGCCTTGTGTGTGTGATCAACGTGTCAATTCTTTGGATCGTGGAGATTGGGAAGTTTATCCCGTCTTACCAAACATTTACTCTATGTGCATCATGGCAAAACTTCGGATGTTGGGATGTGATGGCAGGTGATCGCCTTCTCGACAAGTGATTCGGTAATGGGCTTTGTGCTTTGGCATGTTCACTTTTGCTTTGTACATCGTAGATTCTTGAGTCTCAGTTCTCCATTTGGAAGTCAATGGACCGTCTCTCCGTGCGATGTGCAACAAGAAGTCCTCATTTTGAATATACATTGTGCATTTCCTAATCGATGGGCTTTCCTCGCAAAGTCTTCCACTCATCTCCGCATTTGGAAGTCTTGAACGGTTTAAAAGAAGTGTCAGGAGACCAGATAGCACCGCTCTTCCCCGGATACTTACAGATATCTGTTCATTGTAAAGGCAATTCACAAGTTTTGATTTGTAAACAGGTATACACAGTCATAGATGCCAATGCAACTCAAGGGACGGAGTGCGGTCACGGGGAAAGACACAACGAACAGAAGGCATTCTTCAGATGGCTTCGTATGGACTAGATTGAAGCATTGTACGCATCAGCTGTACGGAAGATAGAAACATCTTGTGCCCAAGCTAGAACCAGTGATCAAGCTGAAGTGTTTGTCATCTGAACTTGTAGTAGTTTTTTTGCCTCCTGATTATCGAAACGAAGCGCGGGTCATTTTGTCGTAATTTCATTTCATTCGAAAATCTTCTAGACTTTGCACTGACAAGCTGTGGACATCCTGCAGAGTCAACATCGGGGACGCACCGAGATCAGAAGCTATCATCGGACGACTCGTGCCAGTCAACAAGGACTTTTAGTTGCTCCGCGGTATGGTCCTCGGTGAAGGGGGTGCACAAGTAAACTCATTTTCATCAATGACCTGTCCTTGATGATCCCAAGTCGTTCTGGCTGAATAATGTGTTCTTTGAAATCAAAACCAAAACTGACAGTCGGATTGATGACTGACAGAGTAGCCGCCTGATCTTGTAAGTTCAGACTAATGTAACGCAGATGAGAGGTGGCCTGGACTTCTGCATGGCACATTTCCGATTTTCAAAGCGCAACATTGCGCTCCTCCACCTCTAGTCAAAGCTTTCTGTTGCCTCGAAGGGATGAGTGACGTCAGGCGAAGCGAATATGATTAGGCGAAACATGTGTACCAGATATCTTGCGAAATCAGGGAGTTGAAACAGGAAGACCAGAGGAGAGTATCACTCCATCTTTGGGACATCTGTAACAATTGTGTGAAAGTACTTCCAAGCAGAATGTTGACTCTTGGTCTGCTGAGCTGATTGACCATCGGAATGGCCAGATGGTCCAGCTAGGAATGACAAGGTATAACATCCCTCATTCCAAAACGTTCCGAATGCGTAGCAAACCATGGAACCGCCCAGTATTACCAGAGAACCCGAAGTGGATACCAAACTTATACCGACCAGGAGCGGAGAAAATTTCGGGTTGTCTTGTAAGCAAAGCGTCGATATCGAATACTTCCCGTCTTCATATCTGATGGCGTAAATTTCCTCTTTCGATTGAAGCAACCGTCCTGAGATGATCCCACCGACAATGAAGGTAAAACCATCTCGATTCGTAGAACATGCTCCAAAGCGCGAAATCGCACTGTGGCTTTTCAATTCGTCTGGGACACGGAAACAAATCTTAGGATGCTGAGAGGCAGAAATTTAGTCAAAAAACTTTTGCTGCTTTCAAGATTCATTTGTTCCTGTCATGGACCTGGTGAAGCGAAAGTACAAAGGATATCGGGGAACTTACGCGTTCGGCAAGGCCACTGAGCTCCCAGTGCCAAGAAGACTCTTCCACAACTCCATTTTCCGTGATGCCTCCCGCAAATAATCCAGTCCTTGGTGTGGAAATGCCATATTCAGACAAGCTGTTGATACAGAGCACACCACCATAATTAGTTGGAGGTGAAACGCTGTCTTCAAGATCACAACTAAGCCAGCCAGTCTGGCGATGCCAAACAAGGTATTCCGGTTCAAAAACTCTCGAGCTGGATTTTCCAGGAGATACCAAGACATACCCATCTCCCAAATAAACAGCCTGGTGGCGATATCGAGCTTCTGGCAGGTCTTGCACCTGTTCCCACTCGCCTGACTCCCTGTGATAAACCCAACAATCTGAAAGTCCACGATCGGGAGAAATCCGACCGCCGACAAGTAATGCTCCATGCTTTTCCAGACTTGTGCTTGTGTGGCACATTCGACTGCTTGGAGCGGGCTGGTTCGTAGAGCGGTCAAACGCATACGGCAGATTTTCGTCATTGCCATAGACGTCAGTGGAGTTTTCTCTTGTGATTAAGCCCACGCCCCCAAAGTTCCCGAAAGTCTCCTGAGTTGGTTGTAGCCCCCGAAATGGTAGGGTCGATGCGAATCTTTTAAATCCTTGTCCCTTGGGATACTCGGCGTAAGATATCTCGACTCTGAGGGATTCGCTAGCATGAGGTAGATTGTTCACTACATTCGTTGGTTTTCCTGTCGATGAAGACACTGTACCAGCGACGAGTAGTACGTAATGACACCCAAACAGTGCAAATTCTTCCCACTCATCGAACGGTTCAACAAGGTCAAGACTTTTGCGTTCTGTAGGGTTCATGAAGTCGGCAGAGCCCCAGAGCTCCCATAGGTTTCGTGCTACCACATTTGACCAACCCAAATCTTCGAATCTTGCCTGCTGATGCGAACAAGTTGGATATTGTTGAGCCGGTCTTAGTGGTGTTTGAATACTGTTAAAGTGATTCATCATCATTCTTGCGAAAGGGTGATTTATCCCATTTGGGAGAATCTGTTCTAGAAGACAGAAGGAGGTATCTGCAGAAAAATTTCCGGCCCATTTGATCAAGGCATCCGCAGACTGTACGTCCATATAGGCGATTGACACCTCGGCAACAAAAAGAATGCTGGTAGATTCAATATCAATAACACTTTCTAAAGATCTCTGGAGCTTGACTAAATCTCGAAGATCACAACCTATCTGAAGGTACTCCTTGCTTCGAAATAGTATGTCACCAGCTTCAGGTACCTCAGTCTCCGTAAGCATCGAGTTCAGTTGATTTATCGTCAACACTGCGTTTCGTTTCTTTTGCATCAAGGCAACATAATCGATATCGATGAACACGGCATCCTTCGACGCGTAAGGATAACGCTTAAGGCATTGCCAGGGAAGTGGATCGTAGCCACACCCCAAGTTGACCAGAGCCTTTTTCTTGCCCGATGGTTTCTCCAGGAATTGCCGCACAACGTGGTCTACAGCCTTCATCCTGAGCCAGTAACCACGGTTAATTAAAGGAGATCTTCGCTGATCTTTTTTGACAAAGTGGTGGAAGAAGTGAGTTTCGTTTGGAAAGTACAGGCGTTCCACGCTTTGCTTTGATGCAATGCTGCTGTTATTCGTCTGTTTGTGGTCAGAATTGACTGCGAGTTTGAGCTTGCAACGCATGTTTTGAAAATAAATAAATCCATAAGAAATGTGAAGAAAACAGTAATACTACTCACCCCCATGATCGAGTCGTCCTTTAATTGTGATTTTGTCTTCGCTGCTCTAGCTCTTCGAGCCTTCGAAGGGATCGAGGTCAGTTCCGACATCTTGGCTCTCCTTCTCTTTTGGGATCAATAACTGGTAGCTGATTTCTAGTCTCTTATGCGTGGTACAGAAACCAAGATGAGGTCTCGCAAAAAGTTGTTCGGCGACCAAGGCCTTCTGAATCCAGCTTAGCGATTGAAATATGATGTGACAATGAACAGTGGGAGCAACCAGAGGTTTAAGGTGTGGTCCAAGCGCGATACCAAGCCTTAAGCGAGACAAAGGGAGCTTCAGCGTCCTTCTCATGGATCAGCCGTCCATCTCCATCTCATTTCAACCCCGCCAAACGCAGCTGTTTGATCTCTTCACAATCCAAAAGCCCCAACTCAAAACTCACGACTCACGATACTACGATCTGCCAATCTCAACTACTGATGTCCTCGAGCTGCCGCGACTAGATTTACTAGCCAGATGATTCTGCCTACGGTTGCCTTCAGTTGTACAGACTTCCGGTGACGTTTCTTGAGCTCCGAAGCTGCCTCCATCTGCCTTCCCACCAGGCTACAAACCTTACGGGTTCCACGGTATCTCAGGACCTTGTGCTACTCTAAATCTCCTCAGTATTCCGCAATTTGTGCGAAGGTCTACCTACACAGGAAAGTGCTGCAACATTACAATGGCGATGAACTTCGTTACCTTTAATCAGGACTACAGCTGTTTAGCTGTTGGTAGGCGCAACACTATGTCTGTATCATCAAGAGCTGATTCTGTTTGACAGGTACCTCGAAGGGTTTCCGTATCTATCACACCGACCCATTTGCAAAGATCTTCAGCAGCGATAATGCTAACGTCGCGATCATCGAAATGTTGTTCTCGACATCGCTTGTTGCGCTGATCAAATCACCTAGACACATGATAATAACAAATACGAAACGCTCATCTATCATATGCGAGTTGACATTTCCCTCTGCGGTGCTTGCGGTGCGGCTCAATCGCAAGAGACTGGCAGTGGTGCTAGAGGAAGAAATATATTTATACGACATTTCGAACATGACCCTTCTTTACACAATCGCTACATCGCCGAATCCAAACGCCATCTGCGCCCTAGCCCCATCGTCTGAAAACTGCTACATAGCATATCCACTGCCCAAGCCGCGAGAGAGCTCAACGGATAGACGCCCTGCTCACGCTCCGCCACTGTCTACGTTTGTTGCGCCAACATCGGGAGAGGTACTAATCTTCGATGCTGTTAAGCTGGAAGCGGTGAACGTGGTGGAAGCACATCGTGCCCCTCTATCCAGCATCGCTCTCAACAACGAGGGTACTCTCCTCGCAACGGCCTCAGAAACGGGCACAATTATACGAGTATTCTCACTTCCAAAGGGAACAAAGTTGTATCAATTCCGGAGAGGCACTTATCCCTCAACCATCTATAGCATGTCCTTCAACTTGAGTTCTACTCTGTTGTGTGTCTCATCCACCACAGATACCGTCCATATTTTCCGCCTGGGTGGACCTGTTTTGCCGGACTCGCCAAAAGCTCTGAACGAACGCAGATGGAGTCGTTCCCGAAGCTACGACAGCGGTAATGAATCACCAACAACCGCCACCTCTCCCAACAGTGAATCTGCCGACGCCTCGGCTGTAACAAGAAAACCTAGTGGATCATTCGGGAGCATGATTCGACGTTCCTCACAAATGATGGGCAGAGGGGTTGCGGGTGTCGTTGGGGGATATCTGCCACAAGCTGTGACTGAGATGTGGGAGCCAATGCGGGACTTCGCGTTTATTAAGCTGCCAAAGAGCGGCATGGGGGTTAATGCGACAGGAGCACCGCTTCGAAGTGTTGTGGCTATGAGTAGTAGTAGCCCGCAGGTTATGTTGGTTACTAGTGATGGAGGTTTTTACGTCTTCAGCATTGATATGGAAAATGGGGGGGAAGGAGTGCTCGTGAAGCAGTATTCGTAAGTCTCCGGAAGCGGTTTGTGTAAAAATGGCTAATGTTTGGTAGTGTGCTTGAGGGAGATGACATGCTCGATCAATCGGCCGTTGACTATAGCAATTAGGGAAGAAAGGCGCTCATGGAATTTTTTGGGTTTGGTAATACTCGGGACCATTTTTCCTAAACTCTCACTTATTAGTTTATGTTCGGACAGCATTAGCAAGCGGCGTTTTCTGGTCTGAACTAGGGTCGACGGCATTTTGCCCTACTCCAGATGTAATATTGAATTCAACTGGGCCTTCGAAGCCTCTACAACAATTTTCTCATTTCCAAGAATGGTCTTTTATTCATGCACTTGTTTTGGATAGTTTCTCATCCCCAGAGGCGTTTTCATTCGATGGAAGAACTATTTTCATCTCGCAGTCGTCAAGATAGGTCATGAGATCAACACGCTCGAAGGCAGAAAGCTGTGACATATCAGGATACAGGTTGCAGCACTTCCTATCAGCCGATTGGCGCTAAAGCGGTGTTTACATTAAAGTCCTCGACTCGACAGACACTCCGAGTCGGTAGCTCGAATTGATCGAATCCCACAATATAGTCAACCTATTAAGCTGCCGTGCATGATACAGCCTCGTCTGTCCACTTCAATGAAGACAGCCTGCCCTCAAACCAGAGCGTGTGGACCAGTCTACGGAAGTAGTCTTCACCTGTTGGATTGTGTTAACAAACAAGGCAGATTTATAGACCCCTCTCGAAAGTTGAACAACCAAAGTTTCTTGGTAGCAATCTGAGACTAAACATGGACAATCAACGAGGTCACCGTTTATCGGTCCCTTCAGATCCCTGTATGAAGTATTTGGGCAACGACTTGAGGAGCCCGATACCAGGTCCCCGCGAAGTTTGTCCGGGAGAATTCAACATGCCTCTTCTGCTTCGTCTATTCAGATCTAATCTGATTGGTAGGGCGGCTAATAAATACTCTACTGTACCATGCTCTCATTCCTGGAAGTGTTGGAACCGTCTCCCCAAAGTTCATATCGGAAAAAGCCATAAAATCTCCCCAGTCGCTTGATTGGGTGAGACCAGGGTCAGGAATCGTCCTCTGGGAGATTGGGACCGCCGGTTGGCTTCAACTCACATATATCATGATCTCCTGCATGTGCAAAGCCCGGTTTCATGCCTTGGGTGTGCTGATAGATTCGCCCCAACTGCGAATGGCTCAACTTGGCTATTTCTGCGTTGATGCAGCAAATCGTGAATTAACTAAGAGTCAACCCAACAAACCGGAACTCTTATTCCTCAAAAGACGCCGTGTGGGCCAATCTGGGGTTTCTGGTGTCAATCTGGCATAGATGACCTCACATTTTTCTATTTCTGCCAAATATGCGAGCTCGGTCCGAGGTTTGGCTGCATGGCAGCCTGTTGTGGTTGTTATTGTTGTTGCTATTGTTGTTGTTGTTGTTGCATTTGATGTTGAGCAAAAGTTCCGATGGTTTCCAACACGATCAGACTTTTGTGGCTCAAATCCACATTTTATCCTTTTGAGGCCGTTTAAAGGCGAGCGGTCACGGCCGTTTCGTGCATAGACGGAGACGCCGCGCTAATGCCTTCCCGAATGCAAACTATTGGACACACAGCCGCCGAGGGAGCCACGTTCAAGCCCGCCGATCACAGTTTCCTGGCTGTTCTTGTCACCATCTCCGCCCCAAAATGCAGGCAAAAGGAAGTGGCAGTTCGCCATCCGCCAACTGGACTGCGCATGTCGCGCTAAAAGAGTGAACATGAGAGGATGCCTGCGCACATGGCGTCTATTCCGGGTGGCAAGACGCACCTTTTACGTGAGACATGCTAGACACGGTCACGTCAAGGTTGATTGATATCAGATACCGCGTGCATGGCGCATTGTTATTGCAAATGGCATGGAGACTGGGAAGGATTCGCTCGCCAAATTCACACCTTTTGTGCAAAATTAAGGCAATGGGGTTTGACAGAAGTCGCCAACGGTGCCCTGTCTTGTTGCTTGTTGCTTGTTGCTTGATGGATATCAGACGCCCGGGCCCTCCGTCAGCATGCTGTGTGGTGTGGGGTGAAGAACGAAGTGTAGGGAGATGGATGTTGTTGTTGCGTGGGTTCATTCATCCGAGTATCAGTCGCCCAGATCTGCTTCTGATTGTACAGCACGTATCGCCTCCTCACATTGCATGGCACGCCACCTCTCAACTCCAGATGTTGCAGCTCTTGTTCTGAAGAGTCGAATTTGACGACGATCACCCAAATTCCGGAAGTGTGATGAGCCAATCTACCCACCCATGTCTATTGATTCTGAAGTGGAGAGTGTTTCTTGTTCCGCGGCAGCCAACCCAATTCGCTGTCTGATTGAAGCGAACAATCCACAGTGGAATAACCTAACTTCCAGGCTAGGTCGTAAGAAGCCTACGTCCGTCGTGCGGTCAATTCTTTCAGACAAAGTTTAATCCTTTTTGAGCCCTACAAGATTTACTAATTCCTTACTGTTCCATCCCCTGGGGGCCCATATGCGATGCGGCCGCCCCCAACCTTGTTGATCAAGCAAAACCTCACGCCACCAACAGATCCGCCAGGAACAACACCCTCATAGCATGACCTAACCAGCTTTGCCCCATATCCTTGTCACCGAAAGTTGCGCCAAAATGTCTTGACTTAGTACACTTTGGGTCAAGTGTGTCCATGTCAACTGCTATGGCAGGATGGGGTGCCTTTGTATCGGATCTCCTGCAGCCTGAATACCGGTATGCACTAGCAGGCTTGCACACGATGGCCAGGCTTCGAGTTCTTTAATTCTTCTCGATGCTCTTGGTGACTTGGTCAAGCAACCCCCTGGCCTCTCTCTTCCCAGACTCTTCCCAGAGTTCTAGCACTGCCGGTGGATAATGAATCCCTGGAGTTGGACAGGAGACAGCATTGTCATTAAGGTTGAGTCTGCCTTGTAGTGTCCCTTTTTAGAGGACCCCTCCTCGCACCCCTCCACCACAACCAAGTCGTTCTCAACTCGTCTGTTGTGCTTCAGCGTTATATGTTCTGCACTCCCAACGGCACTCAAGCAGGAACCCGAAGCCTCTATCTCTGTTTTAACGTACTTGGTATCAACTGTTCAAGACTTCCAGTAGCCACACAACATACACGAGCTCCGATTACACCCTTCCTGCAACCTTCGCCTCGCTTCTTCAATCACAAACATTAGGCGGTGTTCTTAGTTTATCGTTCGTCTTGAGGTCCCTCGTCTGACATCCTCCCGCCTGGCGTCGAACGAGCGTTCGTAAACAATCACCATGGAGCTGACCCCACAATCCGCCGCATCACCAAAATCCCCATTTCAATTCCCAAGCAATAACACACTTTACGACTATCCTTCTCCAGCTCGAAGTGATATAAGATACAGATCGACAGATTCTATCCAGGGCTTGGGACTTTTCACAGATGTGATGCCAGGCTCTACAGTTGAAAACGGGGGTTTGGCGCAAGACCATTCGACGGGGGGTACGAACAGCACATGGCCACCTCTACAACACCGCAACCCGCCCGCATCAACATCTTCAACACCCAATATCCTTTCAGCAGAGTATGATCCCTTTGCTCCTTCTCATCCAACAATCTTCTCTCCTTTTACTCAAGACGTCTACTCGACAATACCCGCAGAAGTGGCGGCTCCCCCTCTCCTCTCGGGCAACACTTCTC
Source organism: Tetracladium marchalianum (assembly GCA_037074945.1). Classification (NCBI taxonomy): domain Eukaryota; kingdom Fungi; phylum Ascomycota; class Leotiomycetes; order Helotiales; genus Tetracladium; species Tetracladium marchalianum. The sequence goes on from JBAMDN010000006.1 coordinate 14,413, forward strand.
AACGGTCATCTATTTCTTCGGCCCATAATTCAGACATTTTCTCACAACCTGGCTCCATTCATTCTTATACTCCACAAATCAAGATGGAAGAGTCCACTGATTTTACTGGCAGTGACACCTTGTTATTGAGCCCACCCACTCTCGGTCATAGCCTCCTCGTCACTTCAGCAAATTCATACCCAGGTAGTCTTGCAGCAACATACTATCAGAATCAAGCTGCAATGGGGTGGGCAAAGATTGAGTATGCCAACAATCAGGAGCTACCTTCGATATCTTCACTGGCAATTCCACGGTATGACAAGAGATCCGAGAGTGCGGAGAGGACTTCGACCAGTTCTCATGATCAACGGAGGTCTTCCAGCGCAGTCGCACGCACGAGACAGCCTCGAAGGCTAACGACCAAGGAGGACGCGAACTTCCAGTGCCACGTAAGTGGTTGTGGCAAGCTGTTTGGACGTAGTTACAACTACAAGGCCCACATGGAAACCCATGATGCGACTAGAGAGTATCCATTCCCATGTCCGATCAAGGATTGCAACAAGAAGTTTGTGCGCAAAACAGACTTGCAACGACATCACCAGAGTGTTCATATGAAGCAGAGGAACTATCGATGTGACTTTTGCAGCAGACACTTTGCCAGGAAAGATACACTACGAAGGTGAGCTTCTATCCCCCCCCCCCCCATGATAGTAACATTTTCTGATGAATTTGTAGGCACATGGAAGATGGCTGCTCGAAACGATTTGATATTGAAACTGTTGACTTCAGACCAAACGCAGGCTTTTCAGCTGACAACACTCCTAAGAATTCATCTCCACCACAGCAAATGGTACCTCAATCAAGGACCCCATCATACAGTGCGTCAACGCACTACTCGGCTCCCCTCCACAACTCAATGATGCAGGCTCCAAAACGCACTCTCCCGTCAAGTACCGGTCCTTACATAGAGAGGACCGACTACATGATAAGCGGTGGCTGGCCAAACTGATTTGGATGACTTGGATAGAGGGACTCGGTTTCAAGATACGATTTCCATTGGGTCTAGCCGGCCGTGCATAGGGACTTTCTGCATTTTTGTTTATTGGGTTAAGATCAGACCATGGTTGGCATCGGGCTGAATCGGGCATTTGTTAGGGAGTTTATGGGAACAGGGGGACATTCAATATTTCTTTGGCTGAGAAAATACACGACACATGGGAGGAGTTCTTTGGTTGGGACTCAGGAGAGAGGAGGGAAACTACTCTACTGTACATGTTTGGTGACGCGTTCTGAGGACGACCGGATAGAATCTGAACAATGTGACGCTGGTGGACATGGGGAAGACGGAAGGGAAAGGGGAAATGCATCAGGATTTGGGGGATAAAGACCATTCAATCTCGCGAGATGGGCAAATAGACTCACGAGATACTCAGTACCAAAAAAGCCCCAGCACAGAACACTAGCCAGATCTTAGAAATTTTAGGCAGCAGCAAAATGTACCACAACCATGGACCAACTTCGGTCCCCAAAAATGCCACAAAAAACGCTGCCCGTGATTCCCCATTTTCTCACAGACTCAATCACAGGCAGGGTAAGGCAGGGCCACACACGGTCCACACTCGGCCACGCACATCCACCAAACTTATTAAACGAGCAGATCTTGGATATTCGCCCAAATAGGAGAATGTCACTTCGCGAGCCGACCAATACCAGCTGCTGTATTCCGGCTGCACGTCCCAGCCGTGATTTGAAGTGGGCACTTGAAGTGATTGAAAACTGGATCCTGGACCGGGGCAGCTTCAAGTAATCTCCAACGGGATGAGCTCTTGAAGGGGGCAGCAACGGTGGCCGCCAAACTTGGGATGTTGATAAACACGTTGGCGGTTAAACCAGGTTGGTGGTCATGGGGCCATGGCATTCTCTGGTGGAGGAAAAGAGAACCAGTAGTACCTACAGGACCGTCGTGATGCCCTGCGTAATGCTACTTCACTAGATGTACACAAGACACGATAGAACATCCAGCCGAGACCACAATAAGCTTATAAGCTTATCTAGCCTCCAACTCTGTCCAGCAAGCCCGAACCCCACCGTCCAAAAAGAATAGAAATGAAGACAGACGTACGTCCACCACGCACACCCGACGATGATCAAGGATGTGAGCAAGTTACTCCGTACATGCCCTCAATCGAGCACCACGATGTTGTCGAAAGAATGCAAGCCAAGTCGATGCGCATTCAAAGCTTTCTAACTCACGAATCGCATTGGAGGAGAAACAAACAGGCAAAAAGAGCTTCCTGTTTGGCATTGGCTCGATCGTTTGATGTCTTCGTCCTAGCGCGCGAATTGTACGTACAATTGCTATGTAGGTATGTAGGTATGTAGGGGTAAGGGGGCGTCTCCCGTAGTCAAGCAAGCAGCCCAAACGGTGGACTTGCGGTTGTGGTGTGCTAGGGCAAGGGAGGAGGGGGGAGGGGGGTTTGTGGAGGGGTTCCACTGGTTTGTGCATGAGCCAGGGCCATTTGCTCCTCACTCCTGCTTTCTGCTTGGGGGGAGGAGCTGGTGGCTTGTTCCGAATGCGACTGTATCATTGTCCATTCTTTTCTCATTGGGCGCGCCGTATACAAATCCAATGGAGGCTTCTGGAGACTCCCCCTATTCCTGTGTTGCTGAACTGACTCCTCGTCAGAACCTACCCAGCCTGCACTCTTGCCTGGCTAATGATCCACGGAGTAGGGACCACGGTGGTGCCCGTACAGATGAATTCCAGCAAAGCAAACCCTGCCATCTCTTATTGCTCCTCCTACTCCTGAGTCTCCTCCCCCTTCTTTCCGTGCTCGGTACGAGGTAGGGACGGATCATGGATCCCACAAGGGGTGGGATTTGACTTGCAGTGTTCGGTGGGTCAAGGGATTTGACTTAGGACAGTGTGTGCCAGCCTCCTTGGTGGGCTGGCTTTATCAGGTCTCTCCTCTAGTGGCGCGGGTCGAAGTCACAACAAGGATTGTTTACTTAGCCGCGCGGTTTCATGCGCATGCACGTTGAACTTGTTGCTCTCGAAGCGTGTGGCACGAAGGCTCTTCGGGAGGCTTGATAAGTTGAGAAATGAAAAATGGGCTGGGAGGCGCATTGGCGTCGAGCTTCGTCTAGAAGCGGCGCCTTTTTCAAAAGAGACGCGAGAAGAGGAAGGACAAAGGTGCAAAAAGTGGTTCCTCCGTAACCTTATTTGTATCTTGGGTCGGAGTTGAGTTTCCTCTTCTGAAAAACCAGCGCATGATTGGAGGGGATTACGATTGAATTTAGCTTGATTCGATCTAAGCCTGAACGGGTTGGAACTTCGTTGGAGCTATTCTTAGCTGTGACCTGGGTGTGAGAGTCAAGGGGTTGAGTCGACGAGAACTTTAGGTACGGACTGCTACGGAGTCAAACTAACTACCTACTCGGTGACGGATATAACATGTCTAGCGGACAATGGCTCATGCTCACCTCTTTCACTTCCGTCTGTTCCCCGTCACCAATAGCGACCGGTATCACTCCGTACGCGGAAAACTTGTTGATTGAGTGGTTTTTCAAGCCTTTGTTTACTTTGTCAGATTAGGAAGCCTGAAGAGAAGCGAGCCAGCCCACCACCATCTTTTTATCTCACCTTCCGGAGCATTCTCCATCCACGCCGCAAATCGACAGCCATCTTTCGAAGTCCCGTAGCTTTGATCGTTTTGACCGTCCAATTACTACGGGTCATGAGCCAACGGTTCCTGTGGAGTGACCGGCACTCTTAACAACCGAATCCTGAATTGCTCACGTCGCGAATCAAACACTGCATTTGCGATTGTCAAAAGTACCCCTCGGTGTGCGCTCAGCCAGCTCTTGCTTCTTTCAGTTCAGTATCTGGCCCCAATACCTTCGCTTAACATAACACCAGAAGTTCCACAACACTACTTCTGCGGCCCCCCAAAATCACTATCAATGCCTTTTTCACGACCTCACTCATCAAGCGCAGCATCTCAATCCCAATTATTCAGTCCCTCAATCCTTCTGCATGTGCATGTGTTTTAAGTGCTGATTGCTGACGGCGCTCATAGGGCTGGCCGTTGACGTTCCTTACCATCGCCTCCCTCCGTGCCGTAGGAGTGCCTACTGTACGTACATCTCCTTCCATGCTTCGAAAAATAGCCGCGCTTCTCTTCTGTCTGTACGCAGTAACTTCGCCGCTTGCTTGCTGGCTGGCGGTACTGTAGGCTCACGAACTTGAAAGGGAACTCTCGTCCGTCCGGTGGTTTTATAGGTGTCCTGAATACGATCTGTGCCACAGATTTGCATTACCAAGTTTGTTCTACAGCGTTGGACATCGTGTATCTTAGCGGATCTACGCGCGTCGTGAAGACCGGTACTGTACTCTGTTGCCCGTGGACTTGGATGTGTTGACGTTTGAGAAATGTGGGCATCTCTTGCCTCCAGCTGCGGGGTCGATTATCGCACGTTTTGATGATATAATTACTATCAGCCTATATTTCCTTTGTACTGTACTAATAGTCATCACTTTCGACGTACCTGTTAGGTACCATGCACTTTGTTTCTACACATTTCATGAGAGTCTCGGGGAGACAGGCCGAAATTTTCGGTCTTTCTGCCGTGTGCTATTTTTATTTTTGTTTTTTCGACCTTTTTCCTTCCGGAGTTGAACAGTGTAATTTGTGGTGGTGGAGAACTCGCTTCGCGCATTTTGCACCCACGAGGTTACGGTATCCATACAGTATCCACAACACAAAACATCCACCTACCCAGGATGTTCCCGCCCAAGGGCCCATTCTTGATTCAAAACCTAATCACTTGTCAAACTGCACGCCTATTGTTTGATAACTTGTGCATCTGGGGTATCAAACCTCTGTCTCTTGGGGTCTTGGAATCTTGGAATCTTGGAATCTTGGTCGTTTATTTCAGCTGCATGGGTCGTAGGGCAGGTATTATTTTTAGGACCTTCGCTTGCACCTTGACGAAAAGTGCGCAATTTCACGGACGTTGGCCGACAACTTGGACAACCCTTCTATTTTTTCCCAGGGAAAGTAGCAGGGTCCCATAAGCATTTGATTTCTTCGATCCTTCGCTCTCTCGCTTCTTTGCCCTAGTGACCAGCCACTGGTGATTGGTACGAACCCGAGCAAGTTCAAGTTAGTACAAGCAGAGGAGAGACATTTTGTTGGGGAAATTGATGATGTCTGTTATTGTCTGTCCGGGTACATAGGATGGATGGATGGATTGCTCGGCTCATGATGCTTCCGAGGAAATTGAGGAGCGATAACCTCGACATCACAACAAACTCCCTTGCACAATGCACAGTCGAATTCCTTACCAAGTGGACTATGGTTTTAAATATGGGTCGATCTTGGCCTTTCCATTGGGCCGAACCCTTTTCTCTCGTATCGGTTGATTTTCGCTTGCTCTTGCTACTTTGAATGAAGACTAATCATTTCGGTTAGTGATATCCTTGGGAATTAAATTGTTGCCCTCGCTTTTTGTTCAATTAGATGAAACGAATGTGATCAGGATACTCTGCTGATTTATGACAAATTCAATTGACATGCTTTTGTACTTACAAGATGCGCTTCTATTAGTCAGTATACAGACCTTGGAACCATATGGCCTCCGACCTGAGTCCGCTGTCCACCTTCGTTATCCGAGGTCTAATAGGGAAGATGTGTTTCGGAACAAACAGTAGAGCAGATGAAGTAGTAGGTCTATTTTGATTCTCATACTTTGTTATACCAGATTTGGTAAATAAAAAGAGAGCTGGTCTAGTTAATAGGTTTCTCTTTCTGGGAGCCTAAGAGAAGGAAGGAGGTGTAATCGAAGATGGCATTTTGACATCAACCTCCAATACCGCGAGGATAGCTAAAGTCAAAGTGGACTACAGTAATGCAAATTATCTTGAGAATTAGGCAAATTGATTCCCAAGTCAAATCTTGGAAGTTTCTAGGATGCAGTATACAGTACGAATTCATCGTCCTCGAAAATCTGCCTCGTGTCCTCTCCAGCCGAAACATTAAGCGAGGTGCCGGACGACGATATCGTACCAGCTGCAATAGAACCGATGTTAAAATGGCGAAGAGAGAAACGAAACCATTATGAGATCCTTTCTTTTCTCCGAGGAACAAGGAAATGTTGGAGATGATCCGCATGCCTATCTGGCACTTTGGATGGCTACAAGCGCTCACTTTCCAAACAGGTGATTGTAGTTGAGAAATGGCAGTACAAGTTCCACCTCAAACATGATCTTTAATTTCGATATCCATTAAACGAACAACATAACTTGATTACAGTACAACGAAGAGAGATGGAGACCAAAATGAAGACACCGAGAAGCACTCTCACAACATAGACTTCCAACCACCCACCTCTGGCTTCTCCAGCCCAAGATGAGCAGTAACCTGTGCTAAATGATCAACGCCCCAGAAAGTATCTACCTCTCCTTCCTCATTCGTAGCCACGAACCAAGGTAACCCGAATGCGCCGTCCGCAACAGCATCATCCGTATTCTTGATGAGCAGCTCTTTCCCCTCTTTGCCTAACATCTCCATCACTACCCACAGACGATGGAGTCAGCAAGCACATCCCATTACACACAATACTTCTGCTTACTTATGCCACACAGAAAGGACAAATGAAAGGTGGAACAAATAGAGGACCATACCTTTTGCAGTCACATCTCTCCCAACCACCCCCTCCAGCACCCCCTCGATTTCAGCCTTCTCATAGACTTTCCTATGATTGACCCAAAACTCTTTCAAAACCTCATCAAAGACCTTGATAAATACACGCTGCTTCTCGGCTTCATCGCCAGGAATCGCAACGGTCAAGGCGCATAGAGCACGCATGACAGTTAGTGTCAGTGGTGGGAACCCTTCTGGCATCGTTGTAGCGATGGGAACTTTGAATGCTTTGGCTAGACGCTCGCGGCTTTTGTCGATCCATTTGTCTTTGTCTGTTGGTTTTGGTGGTTAGTCTACGGTTTCAGTATGGGATTGGTGATTTAGATAAGTGAGGTAGGTGAGGAGGCGGCAGGGGGGGCAAGGTAACGCAACTCTTAATATGGATCGGTGGAGTGTTTCCACATGCCTTCATTATTCCACCAAGAAACACCGGAACGTAGATGATTTCGCATTTGGAGAAGACGGGGTCGTTCTGTTTTTGTGTTGTTTTTGTATTAGACTTCCTCATGTAGTGTACAGAGCGGGACAAAACAGGTGCTTGAAAGGAACAGAAGAACATACCCGTAAAATCCAATAAGCAATATATCCAAATGGACTCACGACATCGGCATATACTTTTAACTTGGGAGAAGACATATCTTCCTGAAAGCCTTCTCACACAAGGAACCCCTCTATTGGATACTCTATGTAGCCCGGGGATAGGATAGAAAGCTTAGCTGAGGATAAATAGGTGAGCAAGCTTTCAATTTGCTGCACATTGATGATGGAATCTGAAGAAAGTATTGTGTGCGAGAAAAGAGAATGGAGTTTGGTTCCCTGAGGAATGTCAATGTCAACCGTCAAGCACTAGAATGAGGAAGCCGAGGTTCATGTGTTGATTGCGGGGTGAACGCTAGAAAAAGACGAAGCCAAGACTAAGCGAGACAAGATAAGAGGGACTACCCGCAAGATCTCACCTATTCTGCGTTTTTGACGTACAGTACTAGAACAATGCCCGCTTTTATCAGAAAGCCCAATCAGAGTATGGTCTGAGATCTATATATCGTAGCACAGTCGGACTTTGACCTCAAAATTGCATTATAATTGGGCTTTCGGGGCACTTATACTACCGCAGGATGGGTGAGATCTTACGAAGGCGTCGCCCTGATCAAAGGAAAGATCAATTTTCCCGTCAAGGATAGCTACCTTCTGACCAACTGGTCAAGACATTGTGAAGGTATCTAGGTATTTCGCTTTGAAGAGTGACAGCGTTGCATAAGATATTACTTACTTTGTATTCTAACTTGAGTATGGGTATCATCAATTTCCTATAAGGCTTGCCTTTCCCAACTCCACGCTCTAAAAACAATCTAAAAATCCTTTTAAACAATAAAAACACCATGACCATATAGCGTATGCTTTAAACTTTGTGAGGAGCCTTCTTCACAGCTCTCATATTTGGCAGTGTATTCTGCTTTCCTGGTGCTCTTCCCACCTCTGTGACCAAGAGTCGGATGAACTCTTTCTTCTCCCAGTAACTGCTGTGGGCTCCCAACATGTCCAAATACGCAATATCGAAAGGCCCGCCACCTGAACTCAAGAGCCAATCAATCTGGCAGTTGTCATTTAGCAAGTAAAACTTCTTCTCGGCAATTTCTTCCCTGGTGAAGTCATGGATTTCCATTTCTAGTTGCGAAGGTAGTCGAGCAATGGTTGCAGGCTTTGGGACTTGACCGACACCAAGATCAACCGGAGCTGAAAGTCCAGGAGTTACCGATTGAATAGCATTCCCAATACCTTCAAAAAATCCAGTGGTTGCACTAGGGACATATGCCTCCTTTAAAGCTGAGGCATAAGCTGGATCGACAGTGGCATTGAGACGATATGCCACCGGGTCGTTGCAGTGTATAATATTATAAATGTTATCGACAGCCAGACAGCCGTAAGTTCCAGCCTCTCCAACGATGGTCTTGTCTTCGTCATCTCCAAACTCAGCACCTTGCTTGTTCTGGCCTTTCCGGGGACATAACTTCCCACGCTCAAGAAGTAAGAAGAATCCACAAGGACTACCAGCAGTGAAGAGGTTGGTAGTGTTGAAGTCGAAGTGTTTCGTGTTGACTTCTTCACTTCGCAGGTCCAGAGATGAGACCCGTGTAGGCTGTTGACTCAATATCTCAAGGGCCATTGCACTTCCCAGGGAATGGGCAATAATATGGACTCGACCGTGATTCTGGAAGCCTGGGTTATTTTTGCACCACAATCTGTACACCCGGTTCGCTTCCCGAACAACCGCTTGGATCATTTTGTCTTTGTGGTGTGACATGTAAAATGGAATATCAAGCATGACATCCGATATCATGTTCCGTACCGCTGGAATAGTATCCGGAGTGATCTCCTGTAGGGTGAAGTCTGCCACGCTATCATCTTTATCCCCATCTGTTTGAGGCCCTCCATCCTCGAAAGAGAGGTTGGACCGCCAGTTAACAGGCAAAACCATGATTCCACCCAAATCCTCTCGAAGCACCTTCTTCACAGCCTCTGTCCCAAGCTCAACATTGACTGATCTTCGAACTGAGTTGCAAGCATGGGTAAAATTAAATGATTCCACTCGCTCAGAGAGCTTTTGTCCGATCCCATGAATTATCAAACATAAATCAGTAACGTTCGGCGTCTCATCCTGTGATTTGCAAGCTGGACAAGCATCTGCATTTGCTGATTGTTCCGAACCACTGACTGGGATCTTAGCAGTGGCCTTCTTATTCTCAATGGATTTTTTAGGAGGGTGGATCTTTTCCCAAGCGTTGCGATCGAAGCCTCGAATAACTTGTATGCCGACCACCCTGCCTTTTCGAATTTTCTGCAAAGGCTTCCGGCCATAATAAGCTGAGGGTTGCAGAGTTGGTTTGAGGATGAACGCGTTAATGGCATCTTTGTAAATGACCTGGGAGTTGGGATACTTTCTCTTAATGGCTTTTGGTTCGGTCGGCATTTCTACGTCAAGAGTGCCCTCAGCAGCAGCCTTGGTTTGGAAGCATCGTGCAGCACATCGTGGGTCAGCATACAAGAGGTGCTTGTTCGAACTCGGAGTTTCGTCCTTTGGCCACAAACGATGTGCAATCTTTTCTTCGCCAGCAGCACCCACCTCGACAGCGGAAGTAAGTTCATCACGCCAGGTCTGTGACCAAGGTCTCAACTCGACATATCCCATTTCCAGTTGATTTGCTACTAGTGGCTCTACAGGGAGCATAGTATCTTTGTAAAACCATGTACCTCGTACCACAGGTACAGAATCATGAACATGTGCCCAGTATATAGGTTTCATTAGGAGTGTCGGCAACTCGACAAGATACAACCTTGAAACCCCAACTGGAACATCTGAATGGTCATTTGAGTTTTGGTGAGATTTGCATTGGCGGTCGTCCACTGCTGGCACGACTTCGGTTGAATCACGCTCGTGACCTTTCACAAGAGTCGATTTACGGCTACGCCTATTAGAGTCTTTTTGCGTCGCTATATATTCTTGACCAAACGTATCAGGATGGCTGGATCTGGGTCGTGGGCTGGTACTTCGAGAAGGTAGTTTCACGAATGGCAAGCCAGTTGTGCCTGCATCACCAATGCGAGGCAAGCCAGATGAATTCGAATCCGAAGCCAACGAAGATGACTTGAATTCCGTGTCTGTTCGTATCTTTTGAGATTTGGTTGGCTGGCTAGACTTTTCAATATCCAGCGGTGCTGTTGAACCTTCCTTGCCACTCCCTGAAATCTTGCCTTGTCTACCTCTTTGTTGCGTTGTTTCCAAGGACCCAGATCCTGGGAAGAAGCGCTCGTTGGAGGTAGAATACTGGTCATGGGAGCCACTCGCCGTTCCACTCCTCTGTCGAGCTTCTGGAAATGGAATTGATTCTGTCCTGACGACCCCTTGCTTGTTGCTCGATTTGCCCTCTTCACGAATCTCCGCATTATTCGCAGCATCATGTCCTACTATCTCGGTCTTAAGAGCACTACCTCGTTTAATTGTCGCAGATCCGGATTCTGTTTCCTTGTGTATTGCCTTGTCCTTGTCTGTTGCCACACCCAACCATGCCTCCTCGAGAGCGTTGTTGTCGCGAGCCGAAAAGGGCAATGGGGGGTATAGACTTGGCTTCGGCTCCGATCCTGTGGGAATTGGGACAGCAGATAGCGGATCGTCGACCGAATAGGTGGCGTAGTAGAAGTATTGAGCTTTTAAGTCAGGAATGTCGTTTGTTACTTTGGCAGTCGAGAAGGAGATGTTTCGTCCGAGATGGCACGTCGGGCCAAACGTATGAGCTTGCAGTGGCATGGTGAATTATTACTAGAAGTTGTTAATTTCTGAGGAAGGAGGACCAGTATTGAATGACTTACTGCAAAGGCGATGAGAGGAAGAGTAAGTGATCAAAGAAATGAACTGGGAGAATGAGCCTCAATGACCAAGATTGTTCAGCGCGCATATGCTGTAACAGCAATATGGCAATGTGTCACCAGCTGTCAAAGACGAGTCATATCAAGCTCCAGGAGGCTACGTTGCTTTGTTGAGGCAGCCATAATACTCTCACAACTAGAATGCTAGAGAAAGGGAGGTTTAGCTTCACCAAAGTTGTCACCCCGGCCTGGGGGTGATGACGTTGCGGACCTTTTTGCCAAGCTCACACCAGCTACAACAAAACAATACAGAACACCACATAGTTGTTATTTGTTTAATCATGCTCACCTATCTACCTATTCAAAACTTTCTTAATTATTAGAAGCTTCACAGTACTTAGGTACCTAGTGAGCACATAATGCCACACCTATTGGTAGGCAACAGGCACTCTTATGATATATTACACTAGAATAATTATCGTATTTACTAATCCTCTGCTCGTAGACCTTAGCACAGTGTCATATATTATTAGTAAGAGATTTATATTCCAGGAGACGTGTATAATTTGTATCTTACGGATTACATAGTGATTACATAATCTGCTATAGCTAATCAGGAAAGACTTAAACTCAGGATTTTAGTGTTCGTCACCTGACCCGTCACTTTTGACGACCAATCAAAACAGCGCCTCAAAACAATTACAGTACTGTACCTACAGTACAGTACAGTATCATTAAGATAAGATTAAGATTAAGATACAGTACGATTAAGATAAGATGCAGTATAAATACATCCACCTACAATTAGGACCATGCGTGAGGCATGTATCGTCAGTCCTGTCATCACTAATCAAATGTAGCTCCGAGCGAGATCAATAATATTAATATAAATTATATTATTACTTCATCTAACGAACCTTTGTTTCTCCTAGACATTGACAGGACAACTTGGTTCTGTGAACAAGCCTGCTCATCATGAAAACATCCATAAGAAAAGAACCTAATTTCAATTCTATTCCAGGCCCAACAACCTTGTGATCATGACTCAAATTCGGAATATCCGAGACGATTTCCTTAGGGAATGTATGGGCAGAAGGGACAAATAGACACAATACAAATGAGCGACAGGGCTTCAGTGTCTCCAGAGAAACGTGGAAAATTCTACCGATGCGAAGTCTCTCTGTTGTTCAACAGGTTATTTAGCCACTCTCGCCCTGCATTGGTGTCATGACGCGGACTTGTGTAGCTCAAGAATCTGTTGATAACACCGACTCGGGAATACCTTGCAAAGTGAAAATTGACCTGCAAGGCTGTGACAGGTAGTGAAACAAAAGATGCAGTTGAAATCTAGCTGTCATAAGCTAACTTCCGTCCACAAATTCACGCCAGTTCTGTATTAGCTGTGGTAATATGAAGCGATATGACGTGATGGTTCGGGCGTGATTGCCGAAAATGAAGTAGCAAGTGGAAATATTCATAGAAAATCGAACATGTCGACGATACAGTCTGTACTCACAGTAATTGGAGGCTGTAGGAAAGGCATACTTTCATGATCGATCAGCGTAAAAGTCCTGAACAACCTTCAGTCCTCCATATGGATTGACAGCACCCTCCCGGCAAGGAAAGTCTTCGCTGGAGTTTCGTTTGTCATGGGAACCATTACGGCAGCTGAAGGTTTCTTCAGCCGACTTGCGCTCTCGGCTTTTCTTGGCGATATGAACCTTTTCGTTGACTGAAAAACGAATTTCTTGGAGTCGAAGTAGGATATTTTCAACACCGCCAAGTAGCTCAAGAATCTGTTCAATGTCAAAGAGCAATTTGAGGATAACAGTGTCCGCGTTGCAGAAAGTGCGAATAGCCATATGGCTAGCAACAACCTTCCAATTATAAAGCATAGAGTTGACGCGAATTCCATCGCTAGCTCGTCCACCGTGAAATCTGAAGTTATGTTGATTGACAGATATCAATTCTCTTTGAGTACCCTGGTCATACATAAACTCGACGACACTTGGGCGGCCTTTACTCTTCCAGTGGTCATATGTCTTCTTGATTGAGTCGATATTAATGCGACCCTGCCTGAACTGATTCATGAGGAAACAGTTTGCGGTATGGACAAGCATAAGCTCTAACTCCATGTAAAGTCTGGCTTGCTCTGGCGGGCCAATGGATACAGCAAGAATTGCAATCTTCGCATTCTTATTCGATTTCGACTGGTTGTTCTTGTTGGGAGTCAGATCTGCTTTCTCTGCCTATTGCTAGTTAGTGCTGAGATTCAAATATGAGTTGAAATGAACGTACAAATTGGTCAAACTTGTTTCTGAGTTTGTCCATAACAGAGGTCTTGGTTGCAGAATCTTGCTTCTTATCGACAGAGGCTTTCTTGATGTGACCGCCTTTGATATTGTTGAACTCACTTGGAGAGTTTCCGAGCCAGCCGCCTTGGCCAAACATCTTCTTCATGGGGGATCGAGACCGCTTCATTGGCTGAATGATAGGGGTGTCATAGTCGTCATTGAAGTCTTTACCTTCAACAATGCTTTGGTCCATGACTCCTTGATTTGTTTGTTGGCTGTAAGAGCTTGAGGACTTTGTTGCTACACTCGAACGTGGGGCGTGATTGTCGGCTGGGTATTGATGGCTTCCAGCAGACGATGCTCCAGATTCCTGCTCACTGTGTCGAGCACAACAGGACTTGGAATCAGAGTTGCGACCAGGATTATGAGCATTCTGACGATGTGGAGATTGCAGATTGATACCGGTCAGTTTGCGTCCATGATTAGACATGGAATCCGCGCCGTGAGAATGGGCATCACTGCCCGCACTCGTACGAGTTGGGGATAGGCCGCCAGAGCCTCGAGATTGGCGCTCACGGTGTTGAATACTTTCTTGTGGTCGACCACGATGCGCACTACCCATTGGCATTGCATCTCTGTCGTGCCCTCCATAATAGTACGATGGGATATTGACTGGGCTGGGGCTTCTGCGGCGATGCTCTGGGAATCGACCAGGCCCAATGTTTGGAGATGATTCACTTCTGAAATGTCTGCGACTACTCCGAAGGTTGGAGACTTCCAATCGATTTGTTCGACCCTTTCCTTCAGAGCCGATACTTTGCAGAAATTGGTTGGAAATCGAGACTGCGTCATCGCGAGTACTATCGACGAAGTCGGTGAACGTAGTTTGTCGGGCAAGGGTGTCATAAGGCGAGCCCGGTTCGAACTCGTAAGGGCTTGGGATGACTCTGAGTTGACCATTGGCGTATGATCTATTCAGAAATTAGCTTTCTTATCGCAGATTGTGTGAGCATCACTGACAGGTCGCCCGAGGCCTGGGTCCTCTCCTTCCCAGTAAATGGATTTGCCATGTTCTTGTTTTTATCAACGGCAACGAAATTACCAATGATCTCCGTAGAAGGTTCGGTGGTGTTGCTTGAAACTTGGGTAGCGGATTCAGCAAGGGCCTTTGCTGCGTCAAGTCTGTCAAAGTATCTTGCGTAAGGAGATCTTCCTGAGTATCCGCTCTTGATGGACGAGCCGTCAGAGTCCATGATATTCGGAATCTCGCTCTTGTGTCGATTTTGGGTGTCCTGGTCGTGCTGAATTACTCCGTGGCGATCGGCGTTGTCACACCTCTGGACCGAAGGTGAACGAGGAGGGTAGGAAGGTCCGCTTGACTGGTAGACAATGGGGTACTTTGGGCCTTTAACAGAATCAATTGACTGCTTCGCTCTTTGTAGAGAGTGCGCAGACTGAGTTGGTAACTTACGCGAGCGTGTTGGACTGCCGTTGTAGCTATCCATCGAGTTGTTTGAAGCTCGGCTGGGGGCCCCACTTCTGATATTATTCATGTATCGTATGTTACGGAAGAAAAGTTCCAAGGCAGTTTTTGATTGACGAAATTGATCGGCAACGGCGTGAGATGATTTTAAATTTGGCGTGAGAGCAAAGGCGATTTTGCTTGGGTCGCGTTGATGAGAGAGTGTTTCGTTTTTGGCATTGTTTACACAAGGAGGAAGAGTCAACGCACAGACCGATCGACTTTCGGCATTAAGCGAAGAGTCTAGTATCATGGCGTCTTTATAAGCGACGGTCATCTTGATATCAAAAGACTTTGGAAAGTGAACAAGTTTTGAGGTGAAGTGACCGGAACCAAGACCATTTTCAATAGTAGCATCGGAAAATACATCCACCAACATGATTTGTGCTTGCACTGTCGAAGTTGCCGTGCTTTCGGTCTGTGTAGCCAGGACTAGCTGCTCTGACACTGAAGAGGTCATGAGCAAAATCGCCTCGGATGAAGAATCATCTGCTTCACTGGAGGTCCCACTCGAAAAAAGAGATAACTGATCTGCGTGTAGCAAAATTTCCTTCTTGGAATCTAGTGACAGAGGACAAGGTATTGGTGGCAGAGAGGGTGTGAGGGGAGTGAAAGGCGGGGTATCTATTTGTAGAGGTAAACCTAATAGATTATCAGGGCAATATGCTGACGGTCGACAGTGCTGAGGAGACGAGTTCTTGTTGCTCTCTGGAAAATTACTGCTAACAATACCACGCTCACATGGAATCTGATCTGTGCCACTCCCTGGCCATTCAAATCGGTCCAGAAGGAAAGAAGTCGGCTGAAATGTGTTGATGGCGTGGACGGCTCTGACTTGAATCGGATCAAAAGTGGTTGCTGGCAAGGTTAACAGAGTGTCATCCCCGTCATTCAGAAGAAACTCAGTTCGCACCGTACGCGGTTCCAATGGCCCTGCAAACGTTCTCAAGGGTAGATCCGAGATCAGCCCAGTTGCCTTCACTTTTTTGGGCGAGACGACTTTCAATTGTTTTCCATCATCGAGTGATGTGATAGAATTTTGTTTGAAATCTGCAACTTGCAGTTCCGTTTGGTTCAAGCTCAAGCTAGTACTGAACTTGACCTCTTTGCTTAAGATGGGCACGGATTGTAGAGAACGTGTGTCTCCAGGCTCTTGCAGATCTGTTGATTCTGCATCTCCATCGCGGCCGAAATCGAAATCATTCCAGCTATCATAGAACAAGGATGGTGTCAATGGCTGACAATGATAGTCAGACGTAGCATCTGAAAAGAGCTTTGCTACAGATATTTCGGTTCCAGATTCAGCTCTATACTCTTCAGCTGTTTTCCACGCCTTGTCCCATAGGGCCTGATCAAGTTCGATCTGTTTTTGACATGCTGTTTTCTGTTCCAGTATTCGGTGCCCTACCAAAGGCTGCTCTGGTGGGATCAGACCATATTTTCGAGCGAAATTGGCATTTGGGATCTCAAGTGGGACAAGTTCGCCAAGCGATACCTGCGTGGAGAAACCAACTTCGTTGGATACTGTTGGCTGAAAGACCTTGAAGTTCGTTATATTTCTACGCTTGTTGAATTTTAATCGTTGGCTGATTGATCTCCAGGTGGATGTGTCGCTGGCTCTTTTTTCTAGCTCTTTCTGGACCTCTTTCTCTTTTACAAGATCTTCCACCGTGACGCTCCTTGTAGACTTAAGCTTGCCTCCTCGTCCATGTTGTTCATCCCATATTCTCTTGTGCCTAGTCTCTTGTCTTGGAAGATATGGGGTGGCAGTCTGCCCACCGGCTGAGACGTGAATAGCATCCTCACGCCAATTAGGGTAGAGTTTCTTGTATGCCGATGCCGGAATATGGTCCGGTAGTCTTTGGGGAGCTTCGTGGCCTGGTGTCCTAGAGATCTTTGGCTCGATGACCATCTCAACGGGTCGGGTATTTAACTGTTGCTCTCTCCAGTTACGAAGTCTTTCTGTTGCTACCACTGGCAAAGATATAGTATTGGCGTGTGGTACGTGAGGCAACGACAAGTCTTCCTGTTCAATAGAATTAGAACATCAATGCATTTTCAAAACATACCGAGAACACCTACATGTCTACAAGAAACATCAGCAAGCTATAACAGTTACAAAGTCCTATGTAGTTGGTAGAAGATGGAAAACACACCTATGAGTATGATGGAATTTCCACTTTTGAAAAAGAGCTTCTGGATAAGGAGGGTCTCGCTCAATCTCGATGAACTCCCTGCAATGAATTCACAGTAAGTACTGATGGGGAACCAATTGAGGGGATTTCCTTGCCACAAGATTGCTGCTGAACAGTCCAGATTTTCATCGCCGAAAGCATACTGCAGCAACGGGTAAATGAGTCTCATACCATCGGCATAGTTGTAGTTTCGAGGAATGAACTGTGTGTTTTTAACAAGGAAGGTTCGGCATTCTTTTGAACATTAGCGTTTTCCAGATTGGCCCCGCAACACCCAAGACAAACATATAGGTTCACCAGAGTTAGATAAGGTGGGCAAAGGGGCACCTACTTTCCTCACTCCAGCCGTCTCTTTTGAGATTCTGAACACCTGACTTCTTCTCCTCGATTACGCTTCTGAAGGAACCAGCAATCGAGTCTTCTTCTTCAGGTTTGCGTGGCAGTGGACTACTCATTCCTATCCACGCATTTCTCCTCTGCTTCAGTCCGGATTCCATGCTGGATGGCATTGGAGATGCCCGAGTGTTCGACGATAGATGCGTGTTGAGTCGTTTGCCAGTAGACAGGCTGTCAGGAGCTCCGCAAGTTGTAAGATATCGGAAGGTGGGAATCGAAGACCGAAGCGGTGTTTTCGTGCGGAATCAAATACAAGGCAAGAGCAACCCCTTGTAGATGTATTGCAATCTCCGATGCCACCCTCTTCTTGAATACAGAGCGACACCGAAATTGGCCTATTCAAGTAAACAGTACCGTCGGATTGACGCTCGGTTCCCCTCGTCAGCCACTCTTCGAAATGGTAACAACAATTCTTCTGGTGCCCTCAACTCTGTGCAGATAAGTAAATAGATCGAAAAAAGAGATGAATAGGAAGCTCCATAGTGCGGAACATACTCTATTGAATGGCAAATAACGTTTACCCATGAACATGAAATTAATAAGAAAAGAGAAGAAAGGAAAAAAGAATTGTTTGTCGGGCTGCTGGGTAACAATCATGGTACAGCGACCAGCAATTTCCAGGTGAAGCGTGCACCAAGAAGTCTTGTCTGAAGATTCTCTATTTAAGGACATAAGTACGAATGAAGTTGCAGACGGATATATTCTACGCAGAGAGAATGTACAGAATCTTCTTCCTCGTTGTGATACGACTTGAAGAAACAAGTAAAATACTCCCGAGTGGAATGACCACCGATTCAAGTTTTGTTGCACCAACGGGTTTCTGAAATCTTCTCTATTGACTAGTTTAGTCATAGATAGCACGCAACAACATTATCTTCGGTCTCAAGGCTTTTGATGATGTTGCACCACCAAGTAGAATCCGGACCTTAGCAATGTGGTTGGCAGTAGAGTTTGCTGTTGGGTAATGTTTGCCTCGTTGGTGATGGGTATCGCTCAGGTAAGGCAAAAGCGATTCTTCGAGATTTGCACTCATCTGTTCGCCATCACAAGAAATAAATGGTGAAGGAATCACCGATATTGAATGCTCTTTGAATGCAGGAATGCAGTAATATATTCAATGTCGTTGCAAGCATCGGACTGGAAGAACCATGATCCAGCACCTCCAGATATAGGAGGTGTGCTGAAAGTTACATGTTAGTCTCAGATCTACTGTACAGCAGACGAGGGGCTAGACTCGGTGGTGCTGGTACGCCTCTGAGTTACCGAAATCCATGCCGGACTTCACACCATGACAACTCCCAAGATTAAAATGGTCAACCAACCCCGCAGTCAACATCATTGCCGTTTTGATGCCCGGCACGCACCGCATAATACTGCCGCGCTTGTCTTCGTTATGGGGCAAGTCAGAATCCAGTCAAGTGCTGGGCAAATATGAGATCTAATGGGCCCCGTAAGATCTGCCGTCAAGAAGCCCGAATTTTCTCCCCATGCGCTGCGTTTGCAATCTCTTGACTTCATTTCTATGCATAAAAAGGGCGGAGCTGCTTCCCTCTATCTATCCTTTTTTTGTCTCCTTGCAGTTCGATTGTTTCTTCAAATTGACTTCTGAGCCACAGTCTTTCAATTGATCCAAGTGCCTCTCAATTACTGAACATACCTTCGATACACACTCTCCCATCATGGACGAGAATATGACTCCTAGTGAACGTTTTGGCAAGTCCAGAAGCCAATCCAATATTTATGATATTGTGATTGTTGGAGCCGGCCCCGTTGGACTTTTACTCTCAACCTGCCTGGCGCGTTGGGGTTATAAAGTCAAACATATCGACAATCGGCCAGAACCAACAAAGACCGGGCGAGCAGATGGCATCCAGCCTCGATCATTGGACCTGCTTCGAAATATGGGCTTGAAACCAGCAATAATGGCCCACGAGCCAGCAAAAGTTTATGAAGTCGCTTTCTGGGATCCAAGCTCCACGTCGAATGGCATCACAAGAACCACCACCTGGGCGAGCTGTCCGAGTTTCATCGATGCCAGATATCCTTTCACAACTCTTCTGCATCAAGGCTTGATTGAGCGGGTGTTTATTGCTGATCTTGAAAAGAACGGAGTCCAAGTTCAACGACCTTGGACCATCAAATCCTTTCAGACGGATGCCAAGTCTGATCCAGTATACCCAGTTGAGGTACATTTGGAGCACGTGGATGGGACTGAAAAGGAGATTGTTAGAGCGAAGTACCTCTTTAGCGGAGAGGGTGCTCGATCGTCCGTGCGTCAGAAATTGAATATTGGAATCAAGCATAAAGATCCAATTGCGCATGTTTGGGGAGTGATGGATGGTGTGGTTCAGACCAATTTCCCTGACATCAAGGTACAGTTTCGAAAACCAGTGTCTACATTTCTCGCTAATTTTTTGTTCCGTTCAGATGAAGTGCAACATACACTCTGAACATGGTTCAATCATGGTGATCCCACGAGAGGATAACATGGTCCGCTTGTACATTCAGATCGCATCGTCAACCGACAAAGATTGGAACCCAAGAAAAACTGCCACAGAAGAGGAAGTACAGGCATCAGCCAAACGGATTTTCCAGCCATACAAAATCGAATGGGAGCGCGTAGAATGGTTTTCAGTGTATCCAATCGGTCAAGGTATTGCAGACAAGTACACTCTCGATCATCGGGTGTTCATGGGTGGCGATGCTTGTCACACTCACAGTGTAAGTCGATACTATTCTTGGGTATAAACGTGGACTAAAGATTTTTAGCCTAAAGCCGGCCAAGGCATGAATACAGCCTTCCTCGATGCGTTGAATCTGGCTTGGAAGATCCATCATGTCGAAGGGGGCTTCGCCGATAGATCTTTACTCGAATCCTACGAGCCGGAACGCAAGCTTGTTGCTGAGAATCTATTAAATTTTGACGCCAAGTATGCTGCTCTCTTCTCGCAGAAACCTCCTGCCGCGGATCAGGTTGAGGCCGCAACAGCGCAGTCTGCCAAGGGTGTACCTGAAGAAGAAGAAAACCAGTTTATCAAGACCTTTAAAGAGTCTTGCGAGTTCACCAGTGGGTACGGAGTAGCCTACGATCCAAATGTGCTCAACTGGTCTCCCTCACATCCCGCCAAGTCGGACGTTATCAGTCCACAAGGACACAAACTCCGACCTGGTCGTATTCTCATCAACGCGAATGTAACTCGCGTTGTGGATGCCAATGTGGTTCACTTAGAGCAAGAGATTCCATTGAATGGCTCCTACAGAATCTATGTGTTTGCCGGAAATCCTTCATCAAGTCGACAGGCTCTCAAGGATTTTAGTCAATACAGCTTGAAAAAAGGATCGTATCTCAACTCATATCTACGCCCAGATATTGATAATGTGTCTCACCATGAAATTCACAACCCTCACAGCCATTTTTATACATTTTGTACCATCTTCGCAACGAAAAGAAACAATGTCGAGATATCGAGAGATGTACCCGAATTATTGGCAAGATATCGAGATCATGTATATGCTGATGATATTTGGGATCAAAGAGTTCCCGATGCAGAGGCTGCTGCGCACAAGAAGATGGGATTTGACCATGAGAAGGGAGGAGTAATTGTTGTGAGGCCAGATGGATACGTGGGGATTGTCACGGGGCTGGTCGCAGGAAGTGCGACAGTGGACGCGTTGAATGCTTATTTTGGCTCATTTTGCTCCAAGAAATTAGGAGAGCATCGCGCACAGTTGTAATGAACATATTTGCAGTTTAAGCCTAATAATGAGCCTTGGAGATGCCATAGAGCTTTGAAATATGTTGACCTGCCTTTACCACGAAAGTTAAGTGTAGGAAAATGTGGGGTGAATGCAAAAAGTGCCTTAGTCTCAAATAGGCCCTTACTAATTACTCAATCATATATGAGTCTTTCACTTTCGAATATTTCATACTTGTAAGTTCATTATTGCAACGTATCCTACTAGGTACTAAATCGTTAAAAGGTCAGTTGAACCATCTGCTTGGCATCCAGCTATCTCGGCATGAAAGCAGGGGTGCACGGACCATACCTTATTTTCCAAATCTCGCCCGCATTTGGACCTTGCTGCTCCTTCATCCTCTTTCATCACCAAAACCATCGCAACAACTCCACCGCGAATGAACAACCCAACATCTTGCCAACATACCCAGCGCTGATTATCTACAAACTTCGATGTTCTTCTCAGAACTAGTCAACCCGCAGTGCTTGGTACAATCTTCGACATGACCTCGCGCAAGAGATCGGCCACCGAAGCTCTCACCAGCTGCTCTGTCCCAACTTTAGAGGTAAGAACGCACTATGACGAGGCAGCTGTGTTGTTTTTGAGTACCGCAGACTCACTGACTTGACGAAGCCTGTACAACGACCTGTCGCAGACGACATGGACGTCGATTGCACGTATATTGGAATGGCAAAGGCCATTGTGTCAAAGGTTGGCACTTGGGTCTCGGGACTATTTTACAACAATCCAGAAACTCCGCAATTCGAACTAGAGTATAAGGCGACCGATAGTAAGTGGTGCAGGAGCATATATGTAATGGAGGCATCTGACAGTTTCTGCAGTCCTGACAGAAACCTACAAACAAACCTCAGAAACCCGAACTGAACAGACAGCACAACACAATAGAGAAGAGTACGATACGCTCAAACGCCGGCGACTACGGGTTGAAAAAAACGCGATGGCTACCTCGACAAGAGCAAAATCGGCGAACGGAAGCTTTCGCAAGTCAGGCTGCGGGCCACCAGCACAGCTCGAGCAGTGCAACTCGAGCTTGACCCGTCAGGACATAGACGCATCATGGATACCACGAGAGCATCACTCCCTCCTGAGGAGATTGAATCCTAGCAGCTCACAATCCCTGTCACCCTCAACCGATACCCCAAGCGACACCCAAGTAACACAAGAAACCACGTTTCGTAGACACTCAGACTCTTCGGATGCTCCCTTGGATCCAAGAGCCTTAGCTTTCACCGACTCCACCACAAAACCCTTGAGCGCACATGCAAGAACACCATTGACAGCTAAACCACAAGCTTTCAACAACATAAATATATCCAAAAACCAATCACGAATACAACGTGCTTCGAACCAACTTGACCTTGACCAGAGGCTCAAGAATATATTATTGGACGACGATGAATCAGAAAATGCCGAATCTCCAGATGCAGCATTCAAACTTCCTGCTTCCACTGTCAAGGCGGCTCAGATTGCAGCAGAGCGGAGACTACGCGAATTACAGAGGGCGGAGGAGTTGAGGTTGGAGGCACAAAGAAAAGCCGATGAATTGAAGAGAATCGAGAAGGAAAGATTGGAGAGAGAAGCATTAGTGCGATTGATGCGCCGCCAACCAAACAGGCCACTCGTAGAAGCTTTGGACCCAAAGTGGGACCAGGAGGTGGATGCTTCTTATCTTAATCCTAACACTGCCAACGCCATTACGACTTCAATTGGAGGAATTGAGCTGGCCGTGAAGGACTTCAAAACTTTACTAGGGAAACATGCTTGGCTCAACGACGAAATTATTAACTCATATATCGAGTGGGTTGTTGATGCCGCAAACAAGGCTCTACCTCCAAATGCGTCGGTGGGCAAAGAAAAACCCGTTCCTAAATTAATCGCCCATAACAGCTTCTTCTTCGAAAGTCTTACAAAGAAAGGTCCAACTAGCACGGATCGTTTGATGAAGAGGAAGGGCGCGGGGGGCAAGTCTTTATTGCAGGTGGATACTGTCCTTATTCCAATCTGCAGAGGATCGCATTGGACCATTGGTGCTGTTCGCCCAGTCGCCAAAACCATAGAATATTTTGACAGCTTTGGAAGTCAAGGCGCGGACTTTATCAAGCTGATGCGAGGTTGGCTGAAGTACCAACTTGGAGATGAGTACATCGCAACCGAATGGAAAGAACCCCGAACAGGATGCGCAGCCCAGACTAATGGCTTTGACTGTGGCGTTTTCGTCTGCACGAATGCTTTCTGTGTTGCATTTGGCCTGGAGACGTCTTGTTATAGAGAGCGAGACATGAGCCTTCAACGAAGAAGAATTGCGGCGTTGTTGATCAACAGGGGATTTCATGGGGACTTTGCATGGGACGGCACGGGGTTGTAGACTGGGGTTTTTGTTTTTGATTCTGGAGTTGAAGGCGGAGCATGATATGGCATGGCATGGATGGCGAACAGCGAACGATACCCGATTTGATCTTGTGTACAAATTAGATGATTTCCCAGAGAGGGGAGCATTTCCAGACAGACTAATGACGCGAGTTCCACTCTCTAGCAGATAGAAGTTCTGCGAGCATGAGAGTGTGTAGCAGCTGTCGATATATATCAGTGGCTGTTCTGTTTCATTTCTTTTTCGTTTCTTTGTTTGTGTGTCTTCTAAGCTACTCTTAGTATAGTCCCGTGCACAGTAGATAGAAGCTCGCGACGAGAAGGAATTCGACAACTTGAAGTCCATTCCATTTCAGTTTCTATTTCTCCAGGGGTGATGCAGTTCAAATCCCACAGTCCAATTGCACCCTTGTCTGGGAACTTTAACCGACGGCGGCTGATTTCCTGATGTAGCTCGGGGCTCGGGTCAGTTCTGTGTTGGGATGAGGCCACCACCGGTCATTCCCCCGCAGATCTCCGCAAGCTGCTGGACAGTGGTGTTAGCACTCTGACCATGGACCTCTCACCTCAAGCTAGAGACCTTCCAAGAGAGCGCTTGAGCTGCAAGTCTTGCACCAACCAATTACCACATCCTTCAAGAGAGTTCAACACATTTCGTCGTGCGACCGAATCTGAAGAACATTCTCCGTCGCCTTCTATTCTCCCATGCGTTTGCCCGTTGTTGACCTGCAGCAGCAATAGAAGTGGCTGGTGATGGCCAAAAAGGCGAGACAGAGGATAAGCTACGGTTAGTGACAGGTCCCCTCCCTTCTCCCCGCAGCAAGCAATGCCCGAGAGAGAGACCGAGGGCGTGGAAGAACAAAGGAGCTTATTGTCTGCATCGTAGTCTTGCCTCTCGCGAATTCCCCTGGCGGTCATCGACTCGGAGTCAATGGCCTCGCGGTAGACAGAGACCAGTCTATTCTGTGAGTTGGGGAGGCCGCCTCCACTGATCGAGGTCGACCATAGACATGCACACTTATCTAACAGCTCACAGATACTCCGGAGGAAGAGACGGCGCAATCTGCGCATGGAATTTGAACCTCGATCTGAATTATGCAGCGCCCGCCGAAAATCCATTCGACTCTCCAGAAGATCCTCCTGAAGAAACGCCCGCAAAGCCAAAGACTAAGACGACTTTCCGCGCCCAGGCCCAAGCACACACCCACTGGGTAAATGACATTGTCCTCGCACAAAACAATGCCGCTCTGGTTTCTGCCTCCTCCGACTTGACGGTCAGAGTATGGCGCCCCCAAGCAGATCAATCTGAGGCGCCGCAGACTATCGGACAACATGCGGATTATGTTAAGTGTCTTGCGACGCCAAATGCACAAGCTGATTGGGTTGCTTCGGGAGGTCTGGACAGACGGATCTGTCTCTGGGATCTTAGCGGAGCTGGCAAGAAACTAGAAATTGAAGTTGGAGACGAGGAGAAGAGCGAGAAAGGTTCTGTGTATGCACTCAGCGTCAGCCGGACCATACTGGCTAGTGGTGGTCCCGAATCAATTGTGCGCCTCTGGGATCCGAGAACTGGAAAGAGGGTCACCAAATTCATGGGACACACGGATAATATTCGGGATATTCTCATTAATGAGACCGGGGATACAATCATGACTGCCAGCTCGGATCAGACTGTCAAAGTATGGAGTGTCACAGCGGGTCGTTGCATGCATACATTGACTATGCACAATGACAGTGTCTGGTCCTTGTACTCAGATGATCCACAGCTAGGAGTCTTCTACAGCAGTGATCGCTCTGGACTGGTGGTCAAAACTGATGTTAGAGGAACACTAGGCGAGATGGATGATGGACTCTCGCTAGCTGTCGCTCAAGAAAACGAGGGTGTCAACAAGGTCATTGCTTGCGGAGATTACATTTGGACAACGACCTCTAGCTCGTCCATAAACAGATGGGCGAATGTTGACACTGGAAGTGATATTCAGTTGCCGGAGGCGTATCGACACCATCGTGCCTCAAGTGCTGCATCAAGACCGAGGCAGTTATCTCCACCAATCCCGTCAGGAGAAAAGCCCAAGGAGATTCCAGCCCAATCAGTTCTGAGAATATCGAATACTGCTCGATTCCCAGCCCCTTCGGTACGAGAATCTGATGCCGCTACCACGTATTCAGCGATAAGTGGTAATCGAAAGGGATCAGAAATGATCACGGATGCTGACACTGGTGTTATTGTACCAATTCATTCTTTGCCAGAAGAGACTATTGAGGGGCAGCATGGACTGGTCAAGCACAAGCTGCTCAACGACCGTCGCCGTGTATTGACTTTGGATACTGCTGGAGATGTATTGCTGTGGGATTTGCTCCAGGTGAGTTTGTCGATTGTTGAATGGTGTTGAACATTTGCTAATATGACATAGTGTGTTCCCGTACATTCCTTCGGGAAAAGACATCTGGAGGATGTGGAGCCTGAGGTCAACACGATGGAAGCAGTGGCACCATGGTGCTCAATCGACACTCGAACTGGACGTCTAGCTGTGGTGTTGGAAGAGTACAATTGCTTTGATGCTGAAATGTATGCTGATGAGCTGTCTTTGCAAGAGGGACTGGAGTTCCGAGAAGATCAACGAAGTATGTTAACAGATTCCAAAAGTGTTGAACTACTTGAAAGCTAACCTCTATCTAGTCAATCTTGGAAAATGGATTCTGAGGCACATATTCTCACATCTTATTGATGAAATGATCAAGCGAGATGAAGTTTATAGGAAAGAGCTGAATGACAAGATCAAAAAGAGTGGTGAACGAGCTCACGCTCCAACATCTATCGAGTTACCTCCAGCTGGATGGGGAGACAATGGATCTCTAACTCCCAGAGCAAATGGCAATTCGTACCCAATGACACCTGGTATGGGCATTGGGGTTGCTACACCTTCGGCCCTCTCGCACTTGCCTGGTGTTCCAGAGGACGGAACTCCACTAGACAGAAGAGCGTCTCATGTCAGCCGGAATTCGGCAGACAGAAATGGCGATTATTTCTCAAGCACGGCAATTACGCCCGATCCAGCGAACAAGCCAGTTGCCACTCCAACTCCCGCTCCTGCCGAGCCGACTACGGAACCTAAATCACCAACGGACGGCAAGGAGGTAAACGGAAAAGACAGCAATCTGTTCGGCAAGAAATTCCGCATGGGCATGTCATTTGGTAGCAAGAAACTTGGTCGCTCGGCCTCAACTACAACTGCTGAAAAACCAGTGGTGGTAGATGAGAAGTTAGAAGATGGCTCCGAGACTTCTGAAAATGGAGAGAAAGAGAAGGAGGTTGATGATAACTTTTCTGGTATCATCCAGAGGATCAGACATGACTACGATAAGTTCATTCAGGAGAATCCCCACCAGCAGGTTGAGAGTGGCATTACCCCAAGTCTGCCAAACGAAACTCCTGTATTGAAACCTCCACCAATGACAACTGTCATCATCCAAGAGGAAACCTCTGGTGGAAGCGCGGATCTTTACAGGGGTACCGTTGGTACTGTTGGAGAGGATGCAAGTTTGATTGAAGCCCGAGCACCAATGTGGCTTGGTGACCTACTCTTGAGGGTATGACTTCTTCCAAATTTCAATAGAGATACGTACTGACAGATGTTTAGAATAAAACGCCATTTAAAGAGCCAGTCAAGGTTTCCTTCGTTCTGCAGCCATGGCAAGACCAACTTCCTTCGATCGCCGGACCTGATGGAAACTCTCGTCTCAATGCCAATCGCATGCTCAGAGTCAAGAAGATCTTGGGATATGTCGCAGAGCGTATTGAGCCAGTCTCTGAGATCAACGATCCTAATGCGTTGAAGCCAGAGGAGTATCTAGACTTATATTGTTACGATCAGGTATGTTACCATTTGCTGTGCTGAGTTGTGGTGTACTAATCAATTTTTTCAGAAATTGCCAATATCAATGTCACTCGCAACACTACGAGCCCACATCTGGAAAGGTGGAAACGACGTCCTTTTATTCTACAAGAGCAACGGCAAGAAAGACCTTACACCCAAGAAAGCCATCGCCGAGGAGGCGACTGAGGAGGCAGCTGAGGAGGAAGCAGTCCAGCCTAATGCTGTCGCTGCGTGAGGATGAAAATTTAATGTTCTATTGAAAGTATTTTTGGGAGCTATTTTGGTGTATTCTTGGTGGGATTGTTCTTGCTGTTAATTTGTTCATTTAGTCCGTCATCATATTCAAAACACATATACATCTTTTTTTTATGTGTAGCATACTGCAAAGAAATGATGGATATAATAAGAACGTGCTTTGTTTGAAGTGTTCGGGCATCTGTTTCGAGGAGAGGAAGAGAAAGTGTGAGTGAAAGAGCGAGATGGCTAATTCACGCACTGCTTTCTAGATCTAAAAGGACTGTTGGGAATTGGATCGAATAACATAGGTTCATGCTTTCTTGTGCTATTCGCTGTAACTATTTTGATTTTTTCAAAAGTAGCTACCTTCATCCATCTCAAAGCACACCTGTTGCCGTCTCCACGTCCCCCTTCGCCCTCTCCTTTGTCACTATCCTCAAATTTCCATCCATGCTCATTCCAGCAAATTCCGTTCCCTCCTCATCCACCTTCTACTCCGCATTTTCCTCAACTTCCATCTTCATCGCCATCTCCCGCACAATCCCCTCACAAACCTCTCTCTCATAACCACAACACGCCAGACAAACACCCTTGGTGTGAACACATCTCTCTTCAACCGGCTGACCGAAAAATCTTGTTTGTTTCTATATTGCGCATGTTAAGAAGACCGGATCGTGTGTGATAGGTGTGAGGTGCGGGCATGATTTGTAGCTGCGGTGCAAGAAGATGATGCACATTCTCTTTGATTTTCGGGTTCATGGATAAGTGCTGGGGGGGTGGTAGCTGTGGTGGTGGGTTGATAGATAAAATTTGTGTTCTGAGTGTGAGTTTATGGGATTAGGTGTTTGACTAATTGAATATTTGGTGAGGATGGAAGGAAGGAGGATGAAGAGATAGAGAAAAGAGGACGCGAGAATTCAAATTCCTGGGAAACTAAGATTGTTTAAAATGTAGCCGAAACGAGGAGGATGAAGGCTGAATGATGAGTTTGAGGTAGGAACAATCATCATTTTCGGTTTGATTCTGATTGTCTTTGGCTAGTTGTTCATTTGAACAATATTGTTGAGGTTGCGATTTCGTTCGTGTTTGTGATTGTGATTGTTTGTAGATTATGACCATCGAGGTCTCAATCACATTCATCTCTCTGTGATGTATTTTCAAGACTCTGGACTTTGAGACATCTTGCTGGGCAGATTGCAATTGCGAGAACTACTTCCTTGTGATACACATTCATCCAACAGGAAAGTCACAAAACTTGTAACATCACCCATTCGCCTTATAAAGAGAACTCAACTTGACGGAAGTTCAACCCTTGATAAGTCTTGATTTGAGAAGCAAAGAACAAGAATCAGTGTCGCATATATGCTACAAAGTGGGACTTAACACCTTAACGACAACATCAAGGAGGATTCAAAAATCCATTCGATTCAGCGAGGGCGGGCCAGAAGCGCAAGAGACAGGTCAAGTTTGGGTAGAGCAGAATGCATCTGGTGTTTGATTGTAAGATCTCGTAAAAAAGCAGAATACACTACACTATGCCCATGGCTATCGCAATCGTAATGTACCTAGCTAGTTCTTACTGTAAGTTGTTTATTTGGCAACCGGAAGGAGAAGTGTATTTATGTAGTGAGATAGGAAGGCGTCATCTATCAAGCAGGAAGGAAAGATTCGCCGAATACTCTTTTCTAGAACGGCTAGGACATGTGTGAATCACAGAATCAGAGCAGGCACTGCCATTCTGATCATTCTCATTATTATTACAGGTCGTACACATCACCATTCATCACCATCATCATCATCGTCGTCGTGGCCTAAAGCATCGTCCTCGAGTCGCTCAACCTTCTCGGCAAGGGCAACTCTCCACTTGCGTCGGAACCTCCTCCTCCTCCACCATTTCCACCACCACCACCGCTTCCGCCAGCACCACCACCGCCAAACCGACGCTGGTTCTCCTGCATTCTGAACCTCATCAACCACCGAATGTGCATGCTATTCACCTGTATGCTGCTTCGGATGTCGTTCAGCTCATTCTTGATCGGCATCGTCTCGTTGAACAGCATCTGCGTTTGGCGGGAATCTAGTTCCGAAACGGCAGTTGCAACCCGGTCAACTCGGTGACCCTGGGCTTCAATCAAGGCCAGCATGTATTCTTCACTTGAACCAGGGTCGGGAGCAATGTGTTCGTAGCTTGGTCCAGCAGGGAGGTTGGTGGGGAAGTGATTTTGAAGATCGTCGGCACCGTCCATGAGACGATCAACGGCAGAGGAGCTTCTTTCCAGAAACTTTATGCGACGCTCAAGAAAGTCGTTCTTCTCAAGCAATGCGTTGATCTGGGTGCGATGGTCTTCGTGTTGTTCGATTAGGGTGTCAGCTATTGGACCAATGATTTTGTAAGCGCAGTCGTCGTTCAAATGCTCTGGTTGCGAATCTCGTTTTGCTATGAATTTGCAGCCGTACGCTTCATATTTACAGGAGACAATTTTATTGGGGCAGATCCTATCGTGTTGAGATTGCTGGCAACGCAGGATTTGTTCGTCGCAGAGCTCGCAGGAAATGTTCCTCTCCTTGCAGGTCTTCTCTCGGTGCTCTTCCAGTTCAATTTGCATGATGATAACATGACACTCCTCGCAAGTGGTGAGATAATGAAGACATCCCTTATCTTTTAGCTTTCGCTTCACCATTTTATTGCAAGTTTGCTCGGGGTCATTCACAGCAGGACATTGAACCAGGCTTTCCAGGCAGTATTTTTCAAGGTGGTTGCTCAGCAATGATCGTGGAAGGACACTCTCGCAACATGGGCAGTTGACTTTGAGATTGTCCAGTTGGTTGGATATTATTTTGGGGGATTTAGTCAAGTCCGCGACTGTCAGGTCAAATCGATCGTTTGGGCAAATCTCGCTGTCAGCGAGTGCCTTGTGGATGCACTCTCGACAGAATGTATGATCTGAACCAAAGTGGGAGAAGAAGTCAGTAGCTACCAGATATCCAGAAGGGTATCCATGTCCACGCCAAGTGTGTGCGACCAGAGAAGTAGTGTTCGTTTTTGCTTACTTACCACACGTTGAGGTAACAGGGTCGACCAGAGGAGCGTAGCAAATTGGACACATGAGATTTTCGTCAACATCTGCAACATATGTGAGAGCGCGAAGATCAATATCATAGTGAATGACAGGAGCCCCAGTGGTCCTCTCTCTCTCGCGGCGGAGAACGATCGGTGATGTGATGCGACTGCTAGGCGAATTCGGAGGCGTTCCTTGACCGTGAGCAACCACGTTAGCCAAGTCATCAAGGTTAGGGAAAGACGGCGTGGACGGAGCTACTGTGATGTTAGCTTGGGCTTTGCGAGTTGAAATGGATAAGTCGGCCAAGAGTGGTGCTTTCATATGGGAATAACTCGGGCCTCGGCTCCTGAGAATTAAAGCGGTGGACTGAAGCTTTAGAGGATGAGAACTTACAACGTGGTGGAGAGGACATCTTGTCTGGCGAGACCAAGGAGTTTGAAGTTGCGAGAGTTTTTGCTTGGGGTAAGGGTCTGTAGATGCTGCGTATGTTTTAAGGTTCCTAGCCAATGCAGGGCAGTCAAAGTCTCTCAGATATGTACAAGTGTAGGGTGCAAAGAGTCGCGGTGAGCCTGAATGGAAATGTCTGAAAATTTGCTGTAATCTTTGTTTGAAGGTTACCTGGGAAATCTAAGAAACCGGATGAGGGTTGTGAATTTTGTCGTTGGATGAGTGAACGAGCGCTGACGACGGCTGAATAGAGTCTATGAGGCACGGGAGAGGACCAGCTTCTCAAACGTACGGAGTATTTCACGTCGTTTCCTTTCTCTTTGTTCAACGCGCTGAAAGACTGCGGTCGGACGGATGCGTTTCTGCTCTCTAATGTTGTATACAACTATTTAATGTCAGAAGGCAGCCT
Organism: Tetracladium marchalianum; assembly: GCA_037074945.1. Taxonomy (NCBI): domain Eukaryota; kingdom Fungi; phylum Ascomycota; class Leotiomycetes; order Helotiales; genus Tetracladium; species Tetracladium marchalianum. The sequence continues at coordinate 46,024 of JBAMDN010000006.1, forward strand.
CAATATATCTCAATGAGGGAATCAAGCCAAGACGCATGCTTACTTTGTATATATCTGATTTTGTCTTGTTTTGAGAATCACTATCGACCTGTGAGGACAGAGACATGGGATGATGGCTTCTCAAGTATGTTCTTTGCGCAAAGGAGTAAGTGGTTGCTGGCGTTCACATACGTCAGGCAGAAGAGTTGTAGTTGACGAGGTTGACAGGGCCGAGATCGATACCAAGCAAAGTGCTCGCTACAGTACTCGACCCACCCCAGTCCTATCGGCGTTAAGGGAGTTGTCGGCCCGGAGGCTGCCAAGACCAGTACCAAGCGTTCCTTCTCTCCCAGCAACTTGAGATGCTCACAGTTCTGGTGGAAACGAGAAAGGGAAGCGTCATCCTGCTCTCTACACACTACAACACAACTCTCTAACGTACCTAGTAATCACCTCGTGGATGGAAACCTACTTTTATGTTTGCTGATTTACATTCCCAATTCTCCAGTATTCTGCATTCAACAAACTTGCAATTATGGCAAACCCAAACCAATACTTCCTACTCGCCGATCATCTCAAGCTGTCCTTACTGGAGAGACAACGGGCCATATCGCTGAACCTCGAGCCAACCTCACAAGATGGACACATATCACGCTCGCTAGAATCGCTACGAGAAGGGCTCGAGAAAGTCACCGCAGAGAGGACGCGATTAGAAGAAGCTGGGGAAACATCGTGAGTGCATGAACTGAACCAAACAGCACGTCTTCCTCCTACCTATGCTGACCATATCTCCAGCAAATCCCTCACCTTCCAGGAAGTAGAACACAATCTCCAAACCCAATATAACGCTCTGTATTCTCAATTCCACGGCACCGAAAACTCCCCCTCGGACATCATCTCCCATCCCAACGACCCCTCCCTCTCCCAAGACTTCGCCCGCGCCTCCCAACGACCACGAGTATTATCATCCTCTTCCTTCCTCAAGAAATCCCTCAGAGATCCCTCAAACGCCGGCGCACCATCCCCCAAATCCGTACGCTTCACGGACGGCCCTTCCTTCCAAGATCCCGAAGACGACTCCGCAAACCGCGCAGCACTCTTCCCCTATCGCGATGATCCCGATGCTGGTGCCCCCCCGGATCAATCCCATCTCGACAATCAGCAGATTCACGCCTATCACAGTCAAGTGATCGCACAGCAGGATGAAGCCCTGGATAGGTTAGGCGAGAGCATTTCGCGACAGCGAGAGTTGAGTATTCAGATTGGAGATGAGTTAGATGAGCATGTGCAGATGTTGGATCAGGTTGATGGACACGTTGATCGACATCAGACTCGACTTGACAAGGCGCGGAAGAATCTGGGGACCGTGGCGAGGAAGGCGAAGGATAATATGCAGATGACGACAATTGTGATTCTGATTATCATTTTGCTGTTGTTGATTATAATACTAAAGTGAGCCGGCAGCTGGAACCAGGCAGACAGTGAGAGGAGAGGGTTACAACAGATCTCACGAATGGCTAGAGGGACTCAAGGAGATGTGGATTGTACTTTTTGCTCGATCTTTTTGGCATCGATGGAGTTTGGGGGTAAATTGTTTTGAGGGAGATTTACTTGGGCTTGCACCATGTAGATATTGTCTGTTCTTTGACCAGAACTCTTCTCGGCGTAATTCAGCAAGCACGGGTATGGAGTTTTCTCTGTCACTATATCACATATACTACATCCAAATGAATCTAGCGTTTTGACAAAAGAGATGGCATAAAGTATTGAGTATGCGGATGCTCCATTCATTCCAGTCCATGCAAAACGTTATTCCCCTGGAAGCTCATATATACATAATAAGTGCTGTTCAACATTTGTTCGCCTTCCATACAGCCCTGCCCGTTCCGGTATTTACTCTCCATGAATTTAGTGGCCACTATCTTGACTGGTACCGGACCTATGACATCTGTTAATTCGATCTGTCCAAGCTTCTCGAGGAGAATCCCATCGAGATTGAGTGAAGTTTGTTTGCTTTCCCAATTTGACCGGAGAGGGGCGGTAACTAGTAGGTAAGATTTCACTTACTTGGTTTTCTAAACACAAACACCACAAATTAGCATTCATTCCAATGAGTTATCATATACACCATCTTCTCTTCACTCCCAATCAAACAATCGATCGTGTCGAACTAGAACGAGATAAAAAAATCATACCTTATCAGCATGCCCCTTGGTCCGGCTTTGCAACTCCTCAATAGACTCGTTCTTCCCATTTCGATCCGCCTGGACGGCCTCCTCACTGTTACTGGCTAGCTCTGGTTTCCAGTGTCCCTTTCCCTCCTTTTGCTTCTTCAATTGATCTTGCTTGTGCTTTTCGTTATCGGCTTCTGTTCAGTTTGTGTCAGATAGTGTTTCTGTGTAGGTTATTTCCAGATTCGAGTTTCATTGAGGGGATGTAGGTGTGATGGGATGAACAAAGTGTTGCTAGGACCCCAATTGACCATAGGAAAGTCCTTATGGGATGCTTCCATAATATAAACAGGAGGAAATAAAAGCCAACGCACCATGGTCACCCTCCTTCAGTGCCTTCATACTCGACGCAGCAAATGTCCTCGCGGCAGTTGCACGAGAAGAAGTTGCAACCGATGGTCGCAGAGCTCGTAGAATGACCGATGAAGACATGTTTTCGTTTTGTGGTTTGTTTGTACTTGAGGAGAGGGACTTTCAGTTTCCTAATGACATTGAATTTAAGGATTAGCTATTTCCATTCGTGATCGTAATTGTCTTGTTCTTGCTGCTGCGGCGGGATTGAGATGAAAAGAACGAGGGAGGGGAGGGGTTGAAACTTTGAACCTGACCTCGTGAGCTTACCTTTTCTGCAATTGACTTATACTTTTCGTTGTAGATGTTCTGGATGAAGTGTAAAGAAGAAGGAGGAGATGCAGAATAAATGAGAAAAGGAAAATACCGCTTGGATGGCCAGTTCAGGTACAAATACCAAGGTCGCTACTCCCTAGCTCTCCCCCTTCGGTTTTCTCACGCAATCATCATCATCGTGAAGAGGGAATTGCCGCAGATGTCGGCCTACGTCATTGCTGCTTATGACAAAACCCCACTTTCTCATTGGAAGAGGATGGGGAAGAGGGAACTCCATGTTTTGAGTGGATTTTGAGATGGAACCTATATGTTTGTAGTGATAATCAATGAAAACAGGTAAATCAGTTGCATTTAAATAAGTAATTCCCAGAGAGCAAGGTCGTGGTTTGGTCAAGAAGGAAAGAACGAAGGGAGGTTGCGGTACGAGTGTTGAGGAAGCGACCAAGTCAACAATTCCCTTGGAAGGAGAGCATCTAGTGCTCTCTCCAAGAACAACTATATCTCCTCTAGAATCTCAGGTAAGAGTAAAATTTCACCATCATTCAATACCTTCGTAGCCAGACCAGCCTCAAGCAGCTTCATTCCGGTCGTTAAAACCCCTCAACCTCCCAATCATAATGTCAGACCCAGAAGTAGAACTCTATAACCCCCCTTACCAGCTTGTGAACTCCCATTCCAGGAACCAGTTTCTGTCTTGGTGCTTGCATACACTACAGTATACAATATTGTTCACGCAAGAGACGGCTCTCTTATGTTCTTAGTACTACAGTGTTCTGAGACTTTCAGATGCTGCAAGCTTCTTGTGGTGTTACCAATCGACTCAACTGCTCGTGGTCTTAGGAGCTAGCGATATGCTACCCAACACCCCCACGAAGCTTACCCTAGACGCTTTGATGTGGGAGAGTATTGGGATATATAGCACAAGACGTACGCAAGTAGTAACTTTGCTCAATATCCCACTAAGCCGTTCTCTTGCGCACCTGTACCTGCGCCTGCAATATCAAATTCGGGTTGCTTGATTAGATTCATGTCCGTGCAGTAGTCAATGTCTTTTGGCCTAATTTCTAAATGAGATAGATCTTGTCCGTTCGAATCGATTGTCGTGACTAGGGGTGTAATGGTGACAGTATTCCCGCGTTCCTCGTACAGATTGCTTCCAGGTTATGAAATCCCAAACGAGGAACGAGGGCTTCCTGCCAGAAGGATAAATCGGCATTCTGTTCTTGGAATCATGTTAATACTTTGAATCTGATATCGGTGGATAAGGGAATACAACACCCTTACAGGGTATCAATATAATTACTTCGTGAAGCTAGTCGTGTAACTCTGGGCATCCATGCTGCCAATGCATCCGTGACTCGTCAAATGACAGAGTTTTATTTTGTCATACCTCGAGGGAAAAGTTTTGGTTTGAGTTTTAGATATTTTGTACAAATCGTCTCCATCACGTTGACTCGCCAGAGCCTGTTCGCCTGAACCTTGAGAACCTACACATGAAACAGTGACAGTTTGCCGTTAAACGACACAAGCCGTTTCGGAATTTAATTCTGATTAGTTCAATGGCAAGCTTGTTGTGTGTAATGTTTCGATTCTTGGTGATCTATTAGAAAATGCAGTCTTGACATTTGAGAACAGCTTACTGCTTCTAATATCGGTAGCTCAATCGGTTGGATGCTTATCCTAAGCGGAGCGTCAGGTCCCAGTTGAAGGGGTATGACGGCCATCTTCAGACTAGTTTAGTCCCAAAGGATTTCCTGGTAAACGACATCCAAAGTGGCGAATAGTGTCACATAGAATGACACTACACGCCAATCTCGACTCCAGATGGGGCAGTAATATCTCAGGCTCGGCCCAAAGGGGCACGTTTCTATTCTTTCAATCTCCTTTGCCCAAGCCAAAGGGTTTTCTCCGTGGCTAATTTAGTCTCCGTGCGTGCATAACCAGGGCGACCAAAGATTTCCAAAATGAAGCATTTTCGTTTGAACCCATGGAAACGGATGGCGACTGGTGGGCGAGTGGAAATGGGTAATGGTTTGGGGGACTGGGGTTGTTCGAGATGAAATCCAGGAACTCAGGACTGGAATTTGGGATTTGATAGGTTCTGGCAGGGGTCACTGACAGGATTCACGGATATGAGGCTTAGCAAGAGGTGCGTTGAGAGATGCAGGAACGATGTCGTTCCATTCAGATCAGGAAGGTGAGCGTTTCCGAGGCCGAGGTTTGGTGTTTTGACGAGACGAGGAGGATGGATCATGGAGTCGATGGTGCAAGAGCAGGCAGGACCCTTTCCATACACAAAGCTGCCCGTGCCAAGTTTTTGGTGGTGGAATGATCCACTTAAAGCGGGACGGGACATGATAGCAAGGTGTGTGGATATGAAGCCGGCAGGAACTCCGTTTCGCATCTCACCCCATCATGGCGTTTATGAGAAAATTATATGGGCATGTTCGAATTTGCATCCTATTACCTTGCGCTAAACACGAGGGAGGAGCCACATCTGCCCTTTTGACATTTTGATTATTGATCCCCGGAAGTCCCCGAGCAGATGGAGGGAGAGGGACAGGAATGCAAAAATGCTCTGAGAATGCTCCACCGATAAATGCATGCGAGTTTCTTTTTGCCTCTGGGCTTGACTCAAGCTTTTCTTTTCCATTGCGATGTTTTAGCTTTTGGCAGAGAGAGAGAGAGGATGGCGAAACCGTTGAGACGTGCCGCCAACCTTAAGCGAGGCTCAAACCTGTCGAGCCTGCCATGACAACTACGCTTTTGTCTTTGGACTATCAAGTCGCGAGGAAGAAGAAAGCTGCTCATGCACGGCGGCTCATTCTTACTCGAAATTTTAATGGAGCTAGCAGGTGAAATATGATCCAATCCTGATCCAGCCGTTTCCAAAATAGACTACCAAATGTAAATAAACACTTCGTTTTCTGATCAATAGGACTAGTTCATTCAGCACTGTAGATGAGCCTCCATTCCTCTTGCCGACTGATTTTCAATACTGCCTTCCATCCTCAGAATATGGCTGTGAGGCTATAAGTTGTACCGCTGCAAACCATTTCAGCTTGTCAGGGTTCCAAAACAAAGAGCAAGCGCATAGAGTGAAGCTTCATCCAGCGATCATATCGCAATTGGGAAGTGTTTAAAGCAGCCTTCAAGTGGCGAACGAGGCCAAGACCTGCCACAAAAGCCCTTCCGCGCAAAGATGGGACCAACACATCACGCGTTTTGAGAGTCATTGTGAACGCAGGGTCCGGACGATCTTTGCTTTGTATGGTGGTGTAGATTGTAGATCCTTTGCAAATCAGCCCATTTGTGGCGAGTGACAGTTCCGGTCTGATGGTTCTGCGCGCCGGGAAGCTTTGTAGCCTTATGTTTGCGACGGCGAATCATGTCAGGGGATCGACGTTGAAATACTTTGGAATAAAACATTTCGATCAGTCAATGTGGAGACGGGCATGCCCGTCCTGAAGCCTACGTGGTCGAGAACACTGACTAAGGACTGAAATGGCGTTTCGCGGCTATGTAGGCGTATGGCATTGATCGAAGACTGATCTAGAACTGCCTTTCAAGACTCGAAAGAGCTCTTTTGTCCTTGTACGTCTTTGACAAATTGTTGACAATCGCTTCCTCCTTCGAAGAAACGATCGTCAATTTTAGGTTTGGAACGGAGGTAATGCTCCACGCTTGAGGGCTTGCCCCTCCACTCAGGCCGGGTGCCGAATCTTTCTCTGATCATGTCTCCAACTTCCAAGCAAATTTCATAGATTTCTCAAGTTACTTTCAAAAGATGGCTACGTAGCGTGACGCCGGAGATTTCTGACTACACAATATCAAGTACCGGATTTAATTCAAAGTGTGTGTGTCGTCAACCTGCATTTGGGGGACTACTAGAGCTCCCCTCATTCGTGTGGCTGGTGAGGTTCCTGGATGTCCCAGCATGTGATGTGGGGTAGATCCATTCTTTTGCCACCGGAACGAGTGTTCTTCCCTCGGGTCTCAGACGACGTAGCCGCTTTTGTTCTTGAACGGATTAAACGGAACACCGTCGTGGGTAGAGCGGGATCGCCGCTATCAGAAAGTCAATGATTGGCGGCTGAGAAAGCTAGTAGGTCGTGTCGAGGTTGCATTTCCGTAGGCAGGAAGGCAAGATACTGCAGCCGGTCAAGTCAACCGAATGTATGCTGCTTCAAAGCGCTTCGAAAATGACCGTTTCGGGTGAGTAGAGAGAGCATTTGACTGGCCGGTGTGGAAATCAGCACTTCTCAATAAGAACATGGCAAGGTTGGCTGGCGACGTAGATAGTACTTCAAAGTAAAGAAGATAGTGGAGCAAGTCCCAACCAGGGTCCGACGTTGTTCGTCCAAGATTTGTGCTGCTCTCTGGCGGCCAGGCTAGCACCTCGCTTAGCACCTGCCTTGGTCCAACTGTTGCCACCGCCAAGTGCAGTGGTAGGTGACATCCCGAATGGAGCGAACAAAATCATGATGAGATCAATGGTATTTCACACAAAACGGCGTAGCAGGCACATGGCTGGATTGCCCAAAATACACACGCCAGCACGCGTGAGCGAGGACGATCTCTGCGGGTGGTTGAGGTTCCAGTAGACTCTGGGATTCGTTGCCAGCGACCGATGCTCCTCCTCAGAAGGTACCCTGGCGGCGCCGCCCTGGCCTCTCTGGTGGTGGAACGAACAAGACGAAGGAAATCGGATTTGCAGAATCCGATGTGCAGAAATGGGGGATTTGTCGCAACACGCTAAAGCAGCCGCCACCAGCGACACTCCCACACTTCCCTCTCGACTTGCTTGGGTGCACCCACTACTCCCTTCACTCTTATCCCAAACAAGAAAGGCCTGAAGAGCTCGTTTCGCTGGCGGCGGCGGATCTCCCTTTGCATATGCCCATTGCCCTTCTAAAAATTTGTTTGCTGTGGCATTGTCGTCAGTTCCTTTCTGCCAGAAGTCCGCTTCCACCCCATCAAGGCTCTCCACTCCCGGCCAGGACGTGGTTGTTAAGCCATGCACCTCGCCTGCTACTGGGACGGAGGGGCTCCTACAGCACTGGCTGGTGATGGCATTGTGAATTCTTCTGCCGTTATAAACTCTCCCTGCTGTGATCTCTCTGGGCAATGTCTCCTCCCTCTCCTCCATTCCCTTCCCCCTGTCCATGCGACTGCACTCCGCCGCTCTCCTCCCTGCCTCCTCTCCTCTTGCCTGGCCATCAGAGCTGCACGTATTCTGGACGATCAGTAAACCAGATCGCTGTTCGTCAGGATAGCGTCAACTCATCGTCACGTTCCTGGCGATCCCGAACTTGCAGCCACAGCCGGAGAAAAATCAGAACACGAATGATCCCTAACACCCCCGGCATATAACAATATATCGGACCGTATTGGTCGAGAGCAAAACGGTCAAATTCCACCACTTCCAGGAGCACGCGGATTGTGTCCATTTTGAATTTCGCATTGCCGTTTTTCGCCTTCGTGGAGCGACTTCCTCATTATCTGCTCCCTCCACGGCATTCCCATCTGTCCTTTCCTCTCTTTGGTCCACGCTTAACAAAGTCCACACCCTCGATCGACAGGTCCTCATCGCCAATCGCCACCTCAGAATCACCGACAGCTGGTGGCAGCCTTGATACACATTCTTGCTCAAAGGGCCAGACAATTCTTCTATTCGACCACAGCAACCGCTTCACGCTCCTTGCTGCAGCTCATTCATCCCGCCTTGTGGACCACTTATTCTTCTTGTACAGCGATCGCACCGCAGCACATTCCAGGCCATCACTTACTCTTATATTCTCCATCCTTGGCCTCTCCGATCGGACACGACCTTTTGCATTTTTCTGAAGTTGAGGATATACTATTTCACTGGGCCTGACCATCCTTCCTTCGCAGCACTGACACCAAGCCCAAAGCACGAATTACTCTTTCCTTTCCTTCTCAGGGGCTTCTCGCGTTCTTGGAGAATCGACTCGGCACACAACACCAACTTTTGGGTTCTCGGCAGTACATAGGAACATCCTCTTTCATGTATGCACCCTTCTCTTCCTCCGTAACCTTGACAACTATAGAGCACCTTTACCCGAGTCCGTTTACTCTTCTGCTGAGAAGAAGTTCATTTGGGGGTTGGAAACGGATTGCACGAAGTGTTTCACACTAACCGCTGCGATACGATACAGTCTTGCAACTATTCATTAAAATCATGGGAGACGCAAATAGACCACGGCAAACTGGCGACAACCAACACGGATCACAATATGACAGAGACGACCAAGATGCTGCCAATAATTTGCAGTACGCAGGCAATCCAGCGAATCTACAGCAGGGCAACTTTGCCTACATGAATCAATACCCACAAGGCCACGGATCGCCTGCCAGACAAGATAATTTCAATATGAATATTCTTGGAGGCGCTCTCCCTTCATACTCGGACTACAACAATCATCCACAACGTTTTCATCCTGGAGCATCGTCAGCTGGTCTTGGTTACCAAATCCAAAACGCGCCGCAGTATGCGAGCTCTCCAGTAGGACATTCGGGATCTAACAACCTATACGCTCACGCATACAACGCCTCATTCCAAGGACAGTACGCTTCTGCGCCACCTCCGCAACACCAGCAACACAGCATGAACGCTATGTACAACACCGGATTTATGGGTCAACCTCAGCAACAAGGACAATCATTCTACCTACAGCAAAACCAGTACCTGCCTCAAAGTCCGGTATTTCCTGTCATGTCCGGCGGGCCTCCATTTGGTGGAAGAGGAAATCTTGCTGTTGATTCCCGCTTGCAGAATCAGCAACGGGGAAGGGACTTCTCAGGACCAGGCTCCGGTTTTGGCGCGCCAGGAAGATCCAGCAGTATCGGTAAGCGTTGTTTAGGCCTTGCCGTTTAGGTAAAGATAACTAATATGGAAACAGCTTCCACTTCGTCCGTTGTAAGAGGACCTCCTCGAAAGCCTCGCCAAAGTGGTAAGAATCCCGTATTTTGATGACACTTCAATTTTCAAAATGGCTAAATCATCGATAGGACATGCAATCTGGATTGGGAATCTGCCACCTCAAACTGATCTGATGAGTTTGGTTCTTCATGTCTGCAAAGAGACTACTGGGTTGGAGTCTCTGTTCTTAATATCCAAAAGCAACTGTGCGTTCGCCAATTTCAAAGATGAAGAGGCATCTTCCGCAGCGCAAGTCAAGATCCACGACTCCAGATTTCAAACTGTTCGTCTAGTCAGTAGACTGAGAAGGAATTCTGCCGGAGCCGCTGCAGGGGCTTCTGCTCCTACTGGTCCAGCAGACTTGTCGATATCGTCTAAACCTCCTCCGTCACCATCCGCCGAAACCGAATCAGAGAAACCGAAAGAGGAAACCAGCGAAAAACAATCACAGCAGCAACTACCAGCAGAAGAAGGCTCGGAATCCAAAGACAAGTTTTTCGTTGTGAAGAGTCTCACGGTTGAAGATCTGGAGCTCAGTGTGCGCAATGGCATCTGGGCAACTCAATCACACAATGAAGAGGTTCTGAACAAGGCTTTTGAGGTAAGGATTTCGTGAAGTATATATTATACATATGTGCTGACAAAATACAAGACTACCGAGAATGTCTATTTGGTCTTTTCCGCCAACAAGTCCGGAGAATATTTTGGATATGCAAGAATGATTTCGCCAATCGATGATGACCCTGCAGCGGCCATTGAATTTGCACCTAAAGCACAAGCGGTTGAGGATCCTGATCTGCCAAAAGCGATTCCGACAGAAGCAACAGAGTTTGCACCAAAGGGTCGCATAATCGATGACTCGGCTCGAGGAACAATATTTTGGGAGGCAGAAAGAGATGAAGGCGAAGAAGTGGAGGGCGTGGAAGAAGGAGGAGATGATACGAGCGAAGCGAACAACATGAGTGAGGCGGGTGACTCTGCTGTTCCACCCAAGGCATGGGGAAAGCCATTCAAGGTTGAATGGATCTCGACCACCCGTCTGCCATTTTACCGCACAAGAGGTCTGCGCAACCCTTGGAACTCCAACCGAGAAGTTAAGATTGCACGAGATGGAACCGAGCTGGAAACCGCCGTTGGAAGGAGACTTACCGGATTGTTCCATCGACTTCCAAGCCCAGTCGCGCAAACCATCCCAAGCGTTCATCCAGGAGGTTATCCACCTCAGATGCGATTCCAGTGAACTTCAGTCTACCACACGCTTCTGATTGAAGTCACAATTATCCGGGACCTTTTTGATCGCCGTTGATCGCTTTCAACACTTTTAAAATTCGACAACGAGAATGGATTCTCACGAGTAACGATTCATGGACACGAGATCAAGTGGAACGATTTAATTATGAGTGCAAACGGGAAGGGCGCGTAAATACTGGATACTTCGGCATTGATTGCTGGTGAGCCTGCGTCGCAATTTTATGAGAAAATAATAGTAAGTAGTCATACTGGTTTCTATGAAATACCTCAAAAGCACAACTCTTGGGGCTATTATCTGTGATTTGTTCTACGTGTATCCACCTATTAAGGAGACGAGATGATCAAACCCATAGAAGATATATCTCCAATTGATAACAGTAGTAAACACTCAATGAATGACTTCTCATACAATCCTACAAAGTGAACAAAGACAAGCAAATCAATCCATCTCCTTCGCTCTAGCTCAACCAACTCTTCTCCCCCAAACCAAACAACACCACGGGAAATACCCATATCTCGACCTGCCGATTATTCGACTCACAACTCACTCCACCTCGCTGCTATTAGAGAATATGGCGTTGATGCAATCGGCACATTAGAGTTGCTGGGAAAGCAAAGAAGACCCAGCATTTGCGTTTCGTAGTTTTTGTTTTGGATGAGATGTTGTTTATTTTCCCCTCGCCTAGTTTTCGACTGCTCCAGATTTTCGGTGGCGAAAATGTCTTTGGGAGGATTTGTGAGGGTGGCGTTGCAAGAAGACCTGCCGAGATGTGGCTGCGCCGGACATGCCTGTAGCTGGCGAAGCGAGTGCGAGGGTGCGAGGGTGGAAACGGTTGTTCCGATGAATGAATGAATAAAATGATCGACAAGAACAATTGGGATGACGATCAATCTTTTTTTAGCAGAGAAAAAATGTTAATAATTGTGTCATTGCTGATTACATTTTGCTTAGGGAATTGATTTTCGGGTGACGTTGGATGAATGGATAAATGGATGTTTGGTTGGTTCGCATTCGCAGCAATTGGTTGCATGCGATTTCGGTACGGGTTTGGGAATTGATAGTAGTGCGGTGTGTGGGCTCACAACACCATGACTTTGAGTTCGCAATAATACTCGAATCAGAAAAATAAATGCGAAAATTCAATTCAAAATAGTTACGAATGGCTTTCTTCTCAATTCGAGAGAGAAGTTTATGCGACCTCTCATTTGTTTACCTTCCTCTAGAAAGCCGATATGGTCGATTGGAGATGGAACGGAATAGTGCTGCAATGAGAGACCTTACTTAATTTTCACTTTTCAATACTTTTATCTTCACTTTCCATCCATCATCAAGACCAGCTCCACCCCTTATCTCCCTCCCCGTAACCTACCAACTTTTATCCATCACACCTTCCCATCCTCCAGTCCATCAACCCCACCTCACCCAATCCAATCCAAGTCACGACAACCAAACCAAACAATTTAATTCCAAGAAATCTACAATCAAACATGGCAAACAGTACCATAAAACTCAATCCCACCCCCGACCTGACCGAAAAGATCCCCACCCCATCATCCAAACCCGCCAACCCTGTCAAAAAAGCATTCATCCCCAAATTCGACGTCCGAGAAACTGCCTCTGCGTATGAACTCTACGGTTCCCTCCCAGGCATCGAACAGGGCAAACTCTCCATCGAATTCACCGACGCTGAGACCCTCTCTATCAGCGGCAAGATCGAACGCTATCATGACATATTAAGCAACAACAAGACTAAGAGATGGGATGCTACTGTTTCTGATGTTGACGAGTATGGGAAGGAGGTGCTTAAAGGATACGGAAATGGGACTGGACTTCATGGAGTTGCTGGTGATGATGGAGAGGAGAATGTGAAGTATTGGGTCGAGGAACAAGAGTATGGAGAGTTCACGAGGTTGTTTACTTTCCCGGTTAAGGTTGATCAGGAGTCGGTTTGGGCGGAGGTGAAGAATGGGGTTTTGATTGTTCTGGTGCCGAAGTCGAGGGCGAGGAAGATCAAGGTGTTTGTCAACTAAGTCAATGGTGGTGTGGCAGAGAGACACTGGGCCATCTAACCTTTTTCGACTACGAACAAGGCATCTATTGATGTTTAATGCATGGGGAACGGGGAATGGGCTGATACCTGGGTTCTGGAGTAGGAGATAGTTTCACTTCGTGGTGCATAGTTGATATCAAAGGAAGGAATATTCAAATACAATTTCAACAAACGTACAAGATTTGTGCAAAGCAGAATATGAGACATGGAATAAATAATTGCCAAATTGGCAAACCTTTCATAAATTAATTCGTCAGGACTTTGGAAGTGATGGAACTGGAAATTGCGACTTGTCAGTCAAAATTGATGAAGAGAATAATAAATATCTTGATGTTGATCCCTATCCCGTTACCAAATTTTGTTTCTTGGACACACCACACCTGTATGGTACAGGCAATACACGTACGCTTCTGGCTTTCTTTGCTTGAAGTGTTCAGTGGTGGATTGTCTTCGGCAAGAACCCAAGATCTTCATTCTTGTTTTATTTTGGAGGATGATGTCCATCGATCAGGAAATGTAAAAGGAATTTAAAGTGAGATTGGGTACAGGATTCCTGCCACTTCCACTAAATAAATAATTATGGAAACAGAGAACTGTCACTTTTATCCATTGTTTACACTTCTGTTACTTGTAGATACTTCCTGTCGCTTAGGAGTCCAAGACAGGGAACGGACCGAGCTGGGCCGTTACTAAAATACCCCCCACCTTGCACCCTTCACTAACCCCCTTCCAATGAGGCAATGAACATAATCAAGCCACGCAATATCAGGCCAGTATTCTCAATGTCTTCTATAAACCTTTTGAAACGTCTTTCGCATGTGAAATATCTATCATCCACAGCTAAAATGTCAACACTCAATCCCCTCGCCCAATCTGGGTTCAGTAAAGCTTCCAACTACAATGCTCATCGTCCTGTAAGCCAACATCTAATCCACCCACAACTCAGTTCCTTCCACCTTTGTTCTCTGGTTCTCACAAATGACGCCCGAGTAATAGTCGTATCCCGCAGAGGCTGTCTCCGCACTCTTGGAAAAGCTCAATATTGCTGCCGTTCCTGACGCCAAGATCATCGAGCTGGGCAGCGGAACGGGGAAATTCACAGAATTGATCGCTGCACGAGAAGAAAACTATGATATTTTGGCAGTTGAGCCGCATGAGGGTATGAGAGAGGAGTTGGTCAAGAAAATTGGCTCTGAAGGCAGTAAGATCAGGGCTGTTAATGGGAATGCTGAGAACATTCCCGTTGGAGAGGAGTGGGGTGATGGGGTGATCGCTTCTCAATCTTTCCATTGGTGAGTTATCGCTCGAATACACATATTGTAATGGAATCTTGGGCTGATTATGAAAAGGTTTGCGAATGAGCAGGCTTTGAAAGAGATCCATAGGGTATTGAAACCCGGAGCTGTGTTGGGGGTGATCTGGAATATTGAGGACTGTAAGTTTCCGCCGTGAGCAAATCGAACCCTTTATCAACGACGATCACGATTCGAAATTTTTCCACCGATCCTAGAGTAGCTTTGGTCAAATTTATGGGTACAATTTAACAATCTTGACTGATTGGCATAATAGACAATGGTCCGAAAGAGTGGCCAACCGTTACCAAATGGGAGCAGACCTTGAGAGATCTCGTCACCAGCTTCCCTGATGGTGCACTGAGATTTCGGGATATGAAATGGAAGGATGTATTTGACGACCAACTGTTCAGTACTTCATTTGGAACCATCAAGGCTGCCATCACCCATCACATGCCACTCTTCTCACTTCCTCTCGGGGAGCACAAGGTCCCATGGACAGTATGGCTAGACGACGAGGCCATCTTCGCAAGATATGCCACTCTCTCACAGATTGCCAACGCAGGCGAGGAAAAACAAGAGGATATAAAGAAGATAGTTTTGGAAGCACTCAAAGCAGATGACACAGTGAGAAATGAGAAGGGAGAAGTTGCTGTTCGTGGTGTGACGTATTTGGCTTGGACTTCGAAACTTTGATTTCTTGATTTCCTTTTTAGACTTGTAGAATATATGCTTCGTAGCAATACCAGTCCAAAATGATCGAGAACTTTTCTTCTTTCTTTGTCAACGGATTGACAACATGTCCAAGTTTTTTTTTGGACTTGAAGGAACTTGGTATTGACGCCTGGACTCCGTGTGCCCCGCCTACCATTGCGGTATTTGCATTCTTAACCTTTCCTCAATCCGCCGAGATATACATGACTATATTCATATTAGAAAATGATTTCTATGATTGCAAGACCCCACCTACCGTTATTGCCCCGCACGAAAGCATCTCCATAACTCCTCTTCTTCACGCCAT
>JBAMDN010000010.1:0-17260 GCA_037074945.1 Tetracladium marchalianum
GTACTCGGAGATCGCCGTGCGCGCCGGAATGCCGTGCAGTTTGCAGGCGCTGTAGAGGTCGGCGAGGAACGGTTCGATCTGTTCCAGCTCGCCACGCAAACCGTAAACCTGAGTATGTCGCGGTCGACCGCCGTCCGCGTCCAGTGCCGGTTGCGGGCTGGGCTGTCGCGGTCGCGTTTGGCGTCGAGCAGATAGGAACTCCAGCTCGCAGGCCATCACCGGGTGATAACCCTCGGCCTTGAGCCCGTCGATGATCTTGATCAGCAAGTGGCGTGGATCGGCGATGCTCGCCGGCATGCCCTCGGTCGGGTGCATGCTCACCTGCACGGCGGCGGTCGGAATCTGCCGCCACGGCAGGCGTACCAGACTGCCTTCCAGCGGGTAGGCGCGGCAGTGGATATCGCCGACGTCCCAGACCAGACCGGAGTTCTCGACGTCTTCACCCTGCACGGTCAGACCGAGGATGGTGCTGGGTAGCGGCCGGCCGCTTTCGTATACGGCGAGCAGTTCTTCACGGTGCAACAGCTTGCCGCGCGGCACGCCGTTGGCGTCGAGGATGAACAGTTCGATCATGTCGATATCGGGGTTCTGTTCAAGGAACAGGCGTGCGTCTTCGATGGCTGCGAATTTCATAATCAATCACGATGGCGCCGCACGGGCGCGCAGATTCGGGCCGGACACGACGCTGAAGGTACGGTTTGGTTTGTTTTGGTTTGGTTTGGTTCAATTCAACAATTATACTCAAGTGAGAAAATGATTCGAGGCAGGCATCACTCCTCCTTGGCCCAAGAACCCGTCATGGTTGACCCTATGAACAAAGATGAAGTCAGCACAAAATCTAATCGATTTGCCATTTATTCTAGATGAGAGAACAATTAGGTAAAGTCGGCAGGTACTCCCTTCTGGTCTCGTGCCATACACGATCGCTGGAGCAAACTGTTGTCTCTCATCCATACCCACATCCCCAGAGAACAAAAAGAAACAGGAAACGAAAACCTCAAGAACCTTAATGAAAATGAATCAAACTTACAAATATCAAAATAAATCGGTATCCCTCCACCCGCTCCAACACTTCTACCACTACTACTACCAATATTCATCCCCCAATCAGCTTCTCCACCACCACCAATACTCTGTTCTGACGATGAAAACATCTCCTCCCCCGACGCCGATCCAAAATACTTACTCACCTCTGGATCTCTGAACGGGCATCTCCCCATCCCATTTCCTATCCCTCCCGCCGTACAACCCCCACTACTACCACTACCACTACTTGGCGTCTGAATCGGCGTCTCCTCAACAACTCTTGGTTTAATAGCATCAACCCTCGCCACATAAGATTTCTTCAAACTCTCCAAAACCAATTTGAATATAAAGACTGGGTCGAAATTTTTGGGTTCCTGTGCTGCCGATGCTGCTGTTTTGTCACCTTCATCTCCAGTTGGTTGCTGTGTGTTTGTCTTGGTAAGATTAGTGTTAGTGGTACTAGTAGTAGATGATCTAGAAAATCGCCAACATAAACAATCTAGATAGACCACCATTGGTATATTAAGTCTTATGGTGTTAGAATCCCAATTTAAATGCGTCGCCATGGCGAATGTGAGACGCGTGAGGACGAGGATCGAGTGGATTACTAGGGCCCAGTGAATACAAGTGAATCCGGGAAAGGTGGATTCGGGGAGGGAGAGGAGGTGTTCGAAGAATTGTTTTGTGGCCGTGAGACAGGCGTTGAAGTGAGCTGTTTGCTGGTGATAGGAAAGACTAGGGTAGGTTGAGGTTGAATTAGGTGATGATGAAGTGGTGGAGGATGAGGATGATGAGCGGTATGGACGACGGAGAAAACCGAGGGAGTAGCTGTATACCGCGAGTTGGGTGAAGTAGGAGAGCATTGATACTGAGACTGTGAAAGATCGAACGTGAGTATTTACTCATTTCATAATCAAGAGGGCTGATGAGACAACGCAGGGACATACCAGAGCCCCTCACAGCACTACTCATCAACATCCTATTCTCCTCCAACTCCCTCAAGAACTTCTGCGCAACGACGTCCGCATCCCAATTCTGACTCTCCGCAGCACCAAATCCATCTAAATCCGCATCGCGATGATGAGACTCGCAAAACCTCTCCCAAAACCGCTGTAATTTCACAAAGTGGTATATCTCACCCAATCCCTCCCCATCAAGTGAACTCTCTGCCCCGCGTGTTTCCATGAGATTGCGGTATTGAATGCTATTTGGTTTTTGGAATCCCATAGATAGACTGTGTATCTCGGACAAAAACAGATTAGCTCTAGCGATTTAAAGGAATGGAAAGTGGAATAGATAGATATAACGGATACAGATGATGAGTAGGTAAGTAGATGAGTAAGTGACTTACGCAGAAGACAAACAATAACAACCCAAATACGCATGTTTCGCCTTCCTCGTAAACGCTCCATCCCCATCAACCAACCCCTCGGTATCAATCGGTATAAAACCACCCAAATTCGGAAACTCATTATCAAGACCCAGATCCGATGTCAAACTGATCGCTAAATTCATGTACACGAATGTTTGACTGTGTTTGGGGTTCGAGTGGATCGGGTACCAAGCGATATAAACTAACAACCCCATCAGAAAATCCAAACTCTTCTTTCCATCGACGACAATCTTCTGTGTTAAGACGCGGCGGAACTCGTGATCGAGCTGGCGATGTAAGCTCGTGTCTCCTGCTCTTATGGATGCGGCTGTTAAGAGGGCGAGTAACAAAAAGGGTGATGTGCGTGACATCTGTGGTATACATGTGTTCTCCTCGATCTTGACAAAGGGGAAAAATGATGAGATGGTCCTGTATAACGAAAGGAGAGATTCGGCTTCGTCGAGACTAATTTTGCGGGGCTTAATCAGCGTTGGTGGTTGTTGTGGTGAGTTGGAGTGGGAAGGTGTTGCTGATGGTTGAGATGGTGTTTTTGCTGATGGGATCTGGGGAACGTAATCCTCACAAAAGACATTTTTATGATGGGTATGCAACTCTTCAATATCTTGCGTTACATCTCTTGATGGAACAGCCGGAAGATCTAAGATGAATTTACTCGCATTGCCGTCACTGCAAGAAGTCTGTGCAGCTGCTGTACCGCTGCTTTCGGAAGTGGAAGTGGATTTGAGATTTTGACGAAGTCTGCAACCACCATTTTCAAATTTTTGTCAGCTTTAACTTGCAATCCCGCAAACACAGATACAATTACAAGTACAGTACTCTCAACAGTATACAGAATAAATCAATACTATAGATAAGTAGGAAGGGCGTAAGAAGTAAGAAAATTAGAAAATTAGAAAATTAGAAATTAGACAAAACTAACACAGCAGCACGACCTCTCCCTGGTCTCGCTTTGGCCCTAACAACACACATACCACTCCCCATCCCATTCTCCTCACATCGTTGACATATCTCTCTGCTCTCTGATTTATAGACGCATCGACTCTTGCTTGCGCGACATGCTTCGCATGCACGTGCGTTTCTTTGCCGTGGGGTGTCGGATTTCTCGACCATCGTTCTTTTTTGGGAGTTGGGGTTATAGTAAGGGGCGGATGGGATGGATATGGATATGGATATGGATATATAAAGTGATAAAATGACTTGTGGTTCGATTTTTTTGCACTGGAAATCCGTCAAGGGGATATTGATGGCTCTTGTCTCAGTGGTGGAGCATTGAAAGAGGGTCGGGGGATTTTGATATCCGGAAGGATTTGGGCTATATCCGAGAGCCAATGGGAGGGCGATGCTACATCCGAGGAGCGTACTTACTTTACCATCTCGGCCAAGACAACTGCTTCGAACAGGTGCGTAGAAAGTGCTGACTATTATTGAGAGGGGAAAAACAAGTAAAAAGATGGTATTTATTGTACAGTATCGCATACCGGGGAGAAAAGAATGTACTTTCCTCGGGACGAGCAAAAGTTGCGAAATTCTGGTTCAAAGGACTGAGATTCTTGGCTAGTCGACAAAGAGTTTCGATTTGATATTCACGGCTATGTTCTTGCGCGAGCATCCCTCACATTTCCATGTCCTAGAACATCATCTCTCTTTCTTCCAAATGTTGAATTATACGTCAGTTAAATCAATCCAAACACTCCCGCAAAAAGCTCATCTCCAAAAACATCCGAAGACTCCGCCCAAAAATGATTCAACAAAATCCCTCAAGGTACCACAACATCAGCAACAACAGCCCTATGATCTGACAGATAAATACCATCATCAAACCGATTCGCCAACACCCCAAACGTCCTATACCTCACACCATCCCCCTTCCTCGCAAACACAAAATCAATCCTATCCGGCGTATTATCCACATACCCAAACGACGTCCAAGTCATCTCATTTCCATATCTCTTCTCCTTCGGGATTTGAAGCGCCACATCTTCCATGATCGACTCCTCGGCTGTCATGAGTTGATACGCGCCGTCGTTGATGGGAGAGTTGAAATCACCCGTCAAAAGCACCGCTCTTGTAATCTTATCTCCTGGCGAGTCCGATGATGATTCCGAGTCCGTCAAACTTGCGATGGTGTCAAGAATGAATTTCGCACTCTCCCGCCTAGCAACAACACCTCGATCATCTAGATGCGTGTTCAGCACCACGACCTTCTTGCCAGTCTCAACATGAATGAAATGTCCTATTGTCACGAGACGGATGGATGATGCATCCCATCCCTTACCAGGCTTATTGGGGGTGGTGGAAAGCCATTTCGTTGACCATGATTGTAAAGCCCAGATTGAAGCACGGTAGAATATGGGCGAGTATTCGCCCTTTTGTTTGCCGTTATCGCGACCGACGCCTATGTAGGCCCATTCTTCGGGGGATTTAGAGTTGGAGGTAGAGGTGGGGTTTGAATTTGCGTTGAGAGCGTTCAGAACATCATTTAATTGCCCGTTCAATACTTCCTGGAGACAGATAAACGTTTCCGGTGCGAGGGAGTGGAAGATCAATTGTGAGGTTAGTCTGGGACGTCGAACAGGCCAGCGTTCTTCGCCTTTGAACGGGCGAGCGGTGGCGTAGCGGATGTTGTGGGTTATTATTCTGAGGGCGAGAGGAGTGTTTGCGTTTACACTTGTGTTTGGGGTGAGGATAGACTGATCTTGAGATGGGGCTGGTGAGGCGGTGATGGGTTTGGTGTTCAGACTCAAGGTCATGACGAGGGAGACTTTGTTGTGATGTCAGTAC
Source organism: Tetracladium marchalianum (assembly GCA_037074945.1). NCBI lineage: Eukaryota > Fungi > Ascomycota > Leotiomycetes > Helotiales > Tetracladium > Tetracladium marchalianum. The sequence continues at coordinate 5,201 of JBAMDN010000010.1, forward strand.
TTTGGCTTGTGACTGAGATGGAGGGGTTACATGGCACGAACACAACGTGAAAACACGCATTATACAAAGTCTGGGGGTTCCGGAGAATTTCCGAAACGTATGCGTGAGTGAGGGAAGTTAGGAATTGATTGTGATATACAGCATATTGTTCAGAAGAGTTGCGATGTCAGTGTTTATATGATGATGAAGCAGGAAGTTGTTAGTGTCCTGAGCGCGGGGCACGAGATGTGGACGCAACACGTAATTGGTTCTTGGCATCCCAGGAATTTTCCCCTCCTCGAAGTCTTCGGGTCCTCATACCAAGCAGTCTTGACTCCATACTAGCATGCTTTTACGCGTCCTTCAATTCTGAATCGAAAGGCTTCCCATCTTGAACAACTCCTCAAAAACCAACTCCCACGGAAACGAAGACGGAAAATGTAGTTGACTTCATTTCCAATTTTGCTTGTGCTGGCGGTGTGGGGAAATCATTCTTCAGAGGGGAATGCACCAATAAGACGGGAGGTAAAAAAAGTATAAATATTTGATGCATCCATTCTATGTTCCGTCCACCCTTATGGACTTTCTTTACCTTCCAGATAACTCATCTATTTTTTGAAAAGAGCTCATTCTAATAATTTGGACACAGAAATGAAGGGCGTGCGTGTGCATGCCATCTCCCTTCATCAATGCCATCCTCCCAACCAAGCGGCCAGTGAAAACAATCCATCCCAACCCATCCCATTTAACTCCCATATGTTCAGTTTGATTCATGATCAGCACCATGCAATGCATACGCCCACCTATGTACTCCACAAGAACGCCATTTTCCCCCATGGAATCCAGTGCATCCATCATCTCCTTCCCATCCCATCGCGTTCCCGGCAGGTAACGCGGGAGGTACGCATACCAACGCAAAAACAATTGACGCAAGAAAGAAATAAAGCACGATGTCTAAATGCCTTCTCAAGCACCCAGGTAGAGTATCCGCAAACGAATTCCATCATCCAAATCAAGAACAAAACGCTGCGTTGCGTCCTATCGTAACAAAAAAACGCAAAAAGAAACTGCAAACAAGAAATTCAAGGCGGGGAATGAAAGATCAGGAAGCAGTAAAAGAACTCGGCGTGCCAGAACCATTCGCCGCACCACCTTCTCCCTGCGTATGAAGTGACTCGGCGCCGTCTTCACTCTTGAACGAGTACAATCGAATCTCGCAATCCTCGCTTCCAGTCACCATCCTACTATCACTCAAACCGATACATGTCACGGGACCGGCGTGGCCAGTGAAAGTTCTTTGACATCGTCCGCTTCGCGCATCCCAGACTTTGACCATTCGATCTTCTGCTCCGGAGACGACGCGGAGACTATCAGCTGCCAAAGCCCATACGCCTTCGACGTGTCCGAAGAAAGTCTTGATGCAGCGACCACTGTTGATATCCCAGAGACGAACGGTGGAGTCGAGACCGGCTGTCATCATGTAGCGAGTTGGACGAGGTCGAGAAGCTGGCCAGTGCTCGAAGGTGGAACATTCAACGGGTTGAGGCGTTTCGCTGCGATCGGAGAGACTGCTTGATCCATCATCTACTTCATCTACCTCTGCATCATCAGGTTCGAATTCTGCTGGTAGGAGAGTGATCTGCTGGACTTGGCCAACGTGACCGGAAAATACCCGGATGGTTTTCATAGTGTCAAGATCCCAGAGGCGGACAGTGCAGTCATCCGACGCGGAGAAGAGAGTACGAGATTGCGAATCAACCTTGACAGAATTGACCCAGTCTTTGTGACCAGTGAGTGTCTGTGTTCTCTTGTCTTTGAAGTCGTAAACTCGAACAGTTTTATCAACTGATCCCGAGACAATGTAAGGGCCCTCAAAATGAACAGCGACGACACCTTCGGTATGGCCATCCAACGTCGATATACATTCTCCCGTTCGCCAATTCCATACTTTGATAGTCCTGTCTAAACTGCCGCTGATTAATTTCGTGTCATCGAATTGAAGTGCCCGAACACCAGAGGTATGGCCTTTGAGTGTGCGGATGCACTCGCCAGTGTCCATGTTCCAAATCTTGATCGTTGTATCATATGAACCAGTCGCTAAGATGTTGTCGTCAAACTGAAGGCACATCACGCCATTCGTGTGGCCCCGGAAGATCTTGGTTGAGCATCGACCATACTTCCAGTTGGTTCCAACCTTGAAACGATCCTTGTAGACATCCTTCCATGGACGGAATTTGGGCTTCTTGGGCTCCTCGATGCGTTGTCGCTTATTTCCATCGGAGGTGGTCGCCGTTGACGGATCCGATGCGAGCGATGATGCGTTGCGTTTTATCGAGGAGTTCAAGACTAAAGTTTTGATGAATTCCGTATTGTTCTTGTCCTCGGGTAGAGGTGTGAGACGGGGTGACCATTCGTTTAACCCTCGCCCACTTGCCCGCAGCTGTTGTTGTCGCTTCCAGTCCCGTAATCGTTTTCTTTCGAGTAACGGCAACCCCCAACCACACTTTGTACACTTACGGTCGATATGTTGTTCACACATCTTGTGCCACACCACATCATCGTCAGCCAGTATACGCCACCTCTGACTAACTTGTGCCGCCTTGCAAAGGGAGGTGGTATCGAGGTAGCATAGGATCTTGTACGATATCTCGGAGGGAAGGGCAGTCAGGAAGTCAATTCGGATGAGATCCCGGACTTGGGACGAGAGGTATGATAGTTGTGGGAAGCAGCATTGTGACAGGATGCCTTGGAGCATGAGGTTTCGGTGTTTGGCTGGGGCAGCCGAGAAGAGAGACCAGACGTGCGATATACCTTGCTGGTCTGCTTGTGAAAGTGTTTCGAGGTTCTATAAGGGTTGTTAGCCAAGTTCATGTTGCATATATAGACTACAATATGACATACTCTTTGCAAGATCTCCATTGTTGGTTCGTCTGCGGTCCTCCTACACTTTGAGTCTGGTTGATGTCGATAGCAGTATCTGGTATTGGGGTCCTTCTTTGAAGTTGCAGCAAGTTGTGGTGCACCTAGCGGAGCATACTGATCTGGGATATGTTTCGCCAGAAAGGGGGCCACAGTCTTGCCAGCCATCTTTGTAGTCGAATCCATAGTGATCACCGCGTCCACGGCGTCGAAATCTCCTCCACAGTTGTCGTGCCGTATAGGATCTATGCCATGGTCATGGTCATGGTTATGATGATGTTCGTGGTGGTGATGGTCGTGAGGGAAGGTGTTATCACTACTGTCCTCGCGACGCTCGTGCTCCTCTTCTTTGTTGGGGGACATGGCAAATGTCATATTCTCGCTGAGAAATTCGTTCATCTGGCGGTCAGGGTCCTCTTCAATGGATCGGAGCAATGCCAGAGAGGCAGAGGCAGGAGGATGAGTTGACGCCATTCTGAGTGCCGGGGTATGTGTGGGTAGATTGGTGGTGGCAGCCGCATGGAACAGATGGTTGTCGCATCCAAAACCCAGTGCAGTGGATAAATAAACAAGGAAACAAACGTCTTACTCAGGTGAGTGCGGAGAGCATGAGGCCAATACTTCGCATAGAACTTAAAGTATTGCTAAGGCCTTGTGGTTTCAATTCGCCCCAGGGAAGTTGGGAAGGTGAGAGGTGAGTCTCCCTAAGTATTGCGTGCTGAAGGCCGAGCTCGTGCCTTTTTGGGGCGGTGGAGAGAGTAGAAAGTCTATTGACGTATCGGGGCAGGCACGCAAAGAGGAAGGCTGAGACTGAGTAGAGGTCGCAAAACGGCTTTGATAACGGCGGCGGATTGCGTGCGAGCGATCGCAGAGTGCTAGAGAGCGTTTGTTTGATTTGATCGGATTTGCTCTGACTTGATCTGATTTAGCCAGCGAGTGCGAGATTGGATTGCGACAGATTGGGGCAAATGAGCCTGTAGATATGGGATGGGATGTGTCGTATGCCTGTGCGACACAGCTGGGGAGGAGGAGGAGGATACGTCGGACGGTGACAGGATTCGAGTTCGGGGATGTGGGTTGCGCGTGGTGGTAGATGTTGTGTCTCTGCAGCTGCCAGGAGTCGAGTGCTGCTCGTATATCTGGTCGTCTCTCTTCTCGCGCCTCTTGTCCTCGCCTTGTTCCTCTCTCGCTCTTCTGCTGCTGCTCTGCTCTGCTGCTTCGATGTCGGCGACTGGGCGGGCCAGCCCTGTCAGTTTGCTGAGGTCCAACAGCGCGGTGCCCACTCTTTGCATGGCCTTGTGTGGTGCCGACAGGGTGCGGCCGCCTCTGCAGACATCCGGATTCAGTCGTTGGTGGCGAATCAGCGATGGCGTATGTCAGTCACGCAATATTCGATTTTCGTTCCATCAGAAAAGTCTCTCACCACCTGCCACCGTCACTTTGCTGCTGCGACACTCTGCGCATCCAGACCCTTTGCCAATTTGTAAGATCACACAATCACCCAGGACAGTCACAAACGATGCCGTGCTGCTGTAGATCTAGAATCTGGGGGACACGGCCTGGTTACCAATGCGCTTGCAATTGTTTTTTCAGTTGGATGGCCCGTCCTCATGTCAACAATTGAAGCTCTGGAAGTGCTCTCGTATGCTCTTACTCATCTACTCCCATCTCACTCATATTCTTCCTGGCTTCTTCTTGCATCATCTGCATCGCCGGGTGGAATTCCCAGAAAAGTCTATTGGCAAAATCTTCCCAAAAACTCCACTCCCCGCAAAAAAGCTGGAGAAAGGGTGCCGGTAGTCCACATCCTTCGGGTTTATGTGACAAGTAGTGGTGGCGTGTGGCTTGAGCCCTCTGGATTTGTGCTGTGCTTGTACTATTCCCAATCCTTACAATGTGTCATCAGTATACTCGAACTTGATGATGAGAATAATAAAGAAAGATTTGGCTTATTTGTCGGAGGATGTCTATGACTGAACAGGTGGTGGTTTGATGTTTTCGTCTCCATCGCATCCCCAACACAACCTCCTCGACAATTCTCATCCATACATGGAAGAACAACCAACCTTTCCCCTCATCTCCAGTCCCTCACCTAACCAGATCAAGTCAACACTACAGATGGCTTTGCTAGCCTTTTCTACGTAACCAGTCGTCCATCCAGCTTTGGTCTCACCAACATTTCGTTGTGAGTTGTCACATTACCGAGGTTAGTACGTAAAAGCGGGCAGTATTTGCTGTAAGGGATCGATCGATGGAAGAGGAATGCCATTACTGGTTCTTGGTCGTGAAAGACAGTATTTTGTGTTCTGCTTTGATTATGACTGTTTTGTTTACCTGGTTTTTGAAGTATGGAAGGTATGCAACGCGCGGAAGGTATGTCGGGGTGCTGCTTGATGTTCGATGTACTTGGAGACAACAGGTCAAAGGAGCATGGAACAGAGATGCTCGAGTCCAATGTATCTCCATTACAGCAGAAGTTTGAGAAAAAAATTGAGGAATGTCGGAGTTCTACCCATGATTGCCTTTTCCATCCAGGTTTTGACAATATCGAGTAAAGGAGTATTGTGAGAGTCTGGTAGAGCAGGACCTGAGTGAAAAGTTCTCGCTTATTTGCCTTAGCTAGGATATTTGTCAACAACACCTCCCACCCCCACTTCTACTCACCTCCATACCAAAGCCCAATTGCAAAGCAGCCCCAGCGTCCAACTTCCAAAGTCGCCCCCGTGCTCATCCCACAAAGATATTAAATAGCACCATCCTCAATCAACGCATCCGCAAATCTCTCCTGGTCCAACTCGCCCTCAAAACTCTCCACCCGCAAATTCTTCAGCTTCTGATCCATTCCATCAACTCCTCTTGGCTGTCTTCGTCCAGCAACATTACCACCAGTAGCATCAGTCTCATCGAAGCCATCTGATCTCCAAACACTGAAAATCAATAATCTTGCTGTTTCACCCTTCTCAATACCCTTCACACCATCTTTTCCCACTCCTCTTAATTCTCCTCGAACTTCCCATTTTGTGCCCGTTTTCTTGCCTACTTCATCCCACATTCTCTTGAAGCTCTTAATATCATGTAGATAGATCTCCTTGCGTCCCCATTTTGGATCAGAGCGAATGCGAATACCGGGATAAGTTGTAGCGCTTTGGCGTCCGAGGATGATTTGGCGGTCTTGAATAAGAGTGCTAGCCCGAGAAGTGGATGATGGTAATGGAACGACAGGCTTCAGAAATTCGATCATGCGGCAACAGATACGAATTTGTTCTTCCCAGGTGAAGAGGTGAAGGAAAGCGGTGGCGGAAATAATGTCCATCTTGCCATTCAATCCTTCCAAAGCTTTCTCGCCGTCATCCCCAGCTCGTAGCATATTACCAACAACCATTTGCTCCCTGAATACATTCTCGTCCCCAAAAAGTTCGAGTCCACAATTAATGAATTTGGGATGTACGTCAATACCATAGAGGTTTTGAATGTGTGCGCCGTCTAGAGCGAAGATGCGAAGATCTTGGCCAAAGAAGGTGCCGATGTCGAGAAGATTGGTGGTGGAATCGGCGGAGTTGAGGCGGGAGAGGATGTGTGTGTAGAGAGGGTGGGTGGAGATGTGAAATTGAAGATAGCGGAAGGATGTTAGACAGGGGTAAGAGTCGGGGTATTTGAGGGCTTTGGCGTGCTGGTTGAATATTTTAGTTCGTTGATTAAATAGAGTGAATTGGAGAATTGGAGTGAGTGGAGTTCAGAGGGATCAGTCTGGAAGGGTAACATGAAAGGAATGGGAGGGAGATGTAGGATCGATTGAAAAAGAGAGGGAGGACTTACAACCGTGAGGATATGTGGGATTACTTGATCTGGTGCAATGCCGCTGTAGCTCTCGAGAACTCTGCGGGCGAGGGAGATGTCTGTGGGGAGGTTGTCTGTGTATTGATGGGTTGATCCCTCGTCTCGAAGGTCTTCTGGGGGTGAGTTGGAAGTCATATTGATTTGAAATGAGCTGGTATAGAGCTTGAACCAAGGTTTGGTAAGGGGAGGTAGAGAATCCTGTCGAGAAGTTATTGTCCTGTAAGATTATGAACAATCATGAGGATACTGCAATGAATCATATACTTGATGTTGAACTTGGTGTGAGAAGAAGTAGGTTTATCGATCGTCCTCGAATCAAGAGTTGATTGATTAGAAGGAAGGAATTAGACTTGAAATACGCAAGAGATCGAGAGGTGAATTTGAACTAAGGCTAGTCAAGAAGGCTGTGCTGTCGAAAACACAAAAGAATTCAACACAAACTCATGGGAATGAATCCTTGGGCGACATGTTGAAGAGAGGTTGAAAAGATTCAATACTGAACATTGAAAAAGTCACAAATCCAGCCTGTCTCGCACTCTGCGTTGGTCGGAAGGGCACTTGCATCACATCGTGAAGTGGCTTGGGTTGAGGAAACACAAGCCGGCTTGGTCCATGCAGGAAATTAAATCCGGGAATCTCACAATTTGTTGAGTGGGATGTATAAAGCGACAAATAGAATGGGGAAATGAGGAAGGAAGTGATGATAGCAGGGGAGGTGAGGTCAGAGGTCGTTGTAAACTTCCCAGAGTTTATAATGACCGGAATTGTGGTTTGTCGGCCACCGTAGAAGCTGTCCTCATTCCTCAGCCTTGTCTGATTGCCAAATCGACAACTCTCGTCGAATACCTTTGGGTACGTACCCTCACATCTACCATCTAGACTTTCTTACACCACACCCAAAAATCAAATTATGATCTAACCCGCCAAAAGTCGACAACAATCATACGAAATGTCAGCAACAACTCCTCTAAACCGGAGTCTCTCATCCCTACCAACGTCCCCCTCCAACTCCATCCCAGCACCTGAACTATCCCTCGAAACACTCGTCTCTCATCTTCTCGCCTCGAAACGTTCACTTACTTCCATCAACAATGTGTGGCGTGCGAATGAGATAGTAACATCTGCCAGGGCGGCGTTGGAGGAGAGCGTTGTTCTGAGTGCGCGGACTGCGTTTTTGAAGAGTGGTATTGAGCAGGAGGTTAGGCTGCTAAGGAAGGTTAGAGGGGGTATTGAAGGAGTTTATAAAGATGGGCAGAAGGATTTCAAGGTATTCATGACCCCTGTATGCGGTGCGATCGAACAATCGCAGGGGAAAACGCGGTAAAACAGATAGCTAATATACTGAACAGAATGTCATCCGAACTCTCGATGCTGCGAACGCGAGGTTGGAATCTACAATGGATGTATTACGATCAACAATGGTAGAAGCTGCGTTTCGACCAGTCGATGAAGAGCCCAGAAGTCTTCTGGATTTCGTCGATGAACAAGGTGTTGAGACAATGAGAGATGCTTTGAAGGAATCAATTCGCGAATCCAAGGTAAATGCCCCTCATCCTCCCAGTGCCCAACATTAACACTCCGCAGGAAGCACAAACAGAATTCGATTCCTCAATTCTCGGTTTCGACAACGATCTCCGCGCCCTCAAAACATCTCTCAAAATTGCCTCATCCCCAACATCATCCCAATCTGGGCTTACCTTTACCTCGCCCATCCCTGCCCATCTCCACACACTCGAATCTCACGCACAAGAAATGGCAGCTCTCCTAGACTCTCTCGTCTCCCACTTTGACCTCTGCGTTAACGCCATCCGTCACACAGAAGGTGGTTACGCAGCCGTTCGCAAAGCCGCATCGTCCCAACCTCCTGGCGTAGAGCCAATCTCCGTCTCGGGTGTGATGAACACCGAAGCAGAAGACACCGCATCTGAACCTACCATCTCCGAAGAAGAGCGTGCAGAGATGATGGACGTCCTCGAGAAAGACGCCGAACAAGTCGAGGACGTCGTCATGGAGCTGCGCGAATTCCTTGCTGAGATGGAACAGAAACATGATGCTATCATCGAATACGTTGCTAATCTAGCGACTATGCATAATTCTACATTGGCTACTTTTCAAATGTTAGAGTCGATATCTGCGCGCTTGTCGGGCTATATAGCGGCTTCACAAGATTTTAGACTACGCTGGGAGGATACGAAACTGAATATCCAGGACCAATTATCGGAGTTAGAAAGCATGCGTCTCTTCTACGAGAACTATCATAGTAGTTACGATGGCCTCCTACTCGAAGTGTGGAGACGAAGGCAAACCGAGGAGAAAGTGAAGGGAATCATGCGTAAAGCCATGGAACAGGTGGAACGTGTGTTGGAGGGTGACAGGGTGGAGAGAGAGGCATTTAGAAGCGATGTAGGTGAGTTCTTGCCGGTCGATCTGTGGGATGGAGTTGGGGTTAGTCCGTCGAGATGGGAGTTTGCGAGGAGTGGTGATGAAGAAAGGAGTGTGCCTGAGTTGGAAGAAGAGGTTGTGGAGGCTGCGGGGAGGAGGGATAGAGATAGGCAAAGGGCGGAGAGGTGAGCGCAAGTTAGGAATGAGTGGATGAGAAAATGATGGAGTGAGGACAACGGGAAATTTGGTGTGATACTTACGAAATCCTCGTCGGCTATCACTAGTCTGTTTACCACCTAATGAATGGTTTGGATGGTGGACGTCTAGTTTTGAATCAGGTTGAGCGCTGTTGATTGTGAGTTCATTTCATGCGCCCTACTAGTGAGGCTCAATCATGCTAATCTTTGGTGATAAATAGCGCGATGCCTAGCTTGGGAGTCTCGCGAGCTACTTGCTAGCACTATTCACAGCTCTATTGGGGCTACGTTTGGAGCCCTTGGCATAATATACAAGACCTAGTCACGTGGCTGGGCACAGAAGGCTATGGGAGGGGTGACATGGAGTTGGCATTGTCATATGAGGAAGGAACGAGATTGCCTGATCTCGCAAGTTCCAGATGCTAGACTTTTGTAGTTCCAATTTCAATCAAATACGTTTGTGTCCCCATCCTCAGTCCTTTGGTTCCAGAGTTCGTTTATTTTCAAATCAAGATCCAGGTATTAGTCTCTTCAATTGTGGTACGTAGCCTCGTCGCTTCCTGAGATACTGATTTTGAGTACAGTCTCTCTACAAAGGTAGGCACCATTATTTCTGCATATCAAGACAATATGCTACTTCCAAAATGCCATAGATAACCCAGCTGGGCACCAATAGTCACGTATCGACAACGATAGACCACTTGTATAGATTACGCTCATGCAGACGCACAAGTAGGCGCACCTGTGCACTGCACTGACAGTTGGTTATTGTCCTAGCATGACGATGTGTCTACATGTTGGTGAGGTTGCTCTCGCCTTGCTTCTTCAGTCGTAAACGCTTCGCTTCGTAGCCTCATTTTCTCTGAGGTCGTCCAACACCCCGCGATCACCCCGTAATATTTTCAACAACTTTCAACATCTTCAACAATGTAGAATGCTTCGCAGTAGCGCTCATCACATTCGCAACTACACCCATCTCAAATAAGTCGCAAATCCTCTAACGATCATTCGTTCCCCACACTTCCATCTGCGACACATCTCTGCGCCTATCATCTAGCCTTCTTCTCAACTCGACCTATTGTGATACTGCAAATATTGGCCACGGCCTCGAGCTGCACGATAGATCCCGTTTCAGCAGTCGGCATTGCAGCAGCAGCAGCAGCAGTTGGATTCGTCGACATCTCGCTCAAGGCTATTAGAGCTTTCAACAAAATCAAAAAGAATGGTCAACGAGGTTCAAATGCCGACCTGGGAAAGATGGCAGAAAAAGTAGAGTATTCTCACGGCGGATTTGAAGATCCCAAAGGAAGGCGTAGGCGGAAAAGATGCAAATATCAAGGAATTAGCAGACGCCTGTGCTGAAGTTGCCTAAACACTGGTTAAGAGATTGGACCAGATCAACAGGAAGACAGGGGACGAGAAGCAAGGAAACCAGACGGACAAAGTCAAGTTCATAGATGTGACGAAGATCTCTATAAGACGTTTTTGGGCCGCGGGGGACATTGAGGACTTTAAGTCAGACTTGAATCGTCTTCAGGAGCTTCTGAACTTAGCATTCCGTAGAAGTATTCAGAGATCGCCCTTTTCTTGTATTTCAAGCATTTTACGTCACTCACTAAGTGATCAAATCTTGCTACCATGTTTCGTTTGCCGAAAGGAAGCAGGTATAATTTGCAGCTAACAGTATACCAGTGCAAGGTTATGCAAACTAAACAATAAATGACCAGAGTTGTTGGAAAAATCCAACGGGGTTGCACCAAAAATCTTGGAAGAAATGGAAAAGCTGGAGGATATTAAATCCAAAATTGACGAGCTCTGGAATCACCTCGACGTGCAAGTATAAGAAAGTGAAGACAGGATTCTCAAAGAGAGAAGAACTGTAAATTCAGTAAGTTTTGCTAACCGCCGTATCAACAATCTCTCAATTAATTTCTATTTATGATGTCTCCACATATAAGTCTGTAAACACATGCTTACTCATTATTGGAATGTGGAGGACACGGAAAAGAGACGGAAGGAAGACGCCTGAATGGCAGCAACTCTCAAGGGCCTGAAGTACCCAGGCATAAGTGCAAGTCAATAACATCTCTCAGATACATTCGAAGGCACTTTTGAATGGGTTTTCGATAAGGAGAAATCTGAGTCCCGAGCGTGGAATAATTTCGTGAATTAGCAACGCGACGGTGAGGATATCTACTGGATTAACGGAAAACCTGGAGCTGGCAAGCCGACCCTCATGAACTTTATCATCCAACAAAACAAGGACGGTCTGCTCCACTTGACTACAAGGGAAAGATCAGTCCGTCTCTCATTCTTTTTCTGGTGGACAGGCACAATACATCAGAAGTCAACCTCGAGAATGCTTCGTTCGCTTTTGTAATTACCAGCTACTTGAACAAAATCCAGACACAAAAGAAACTTTGGTACTGTCTTCGACGACGATGCCGATATGGACGGAGAAAGATTTGACATCGGCATTCCTAAACTGCCTGAAGGCAACGAAGCAAAAGTATCTATTTTTTGTCGATGGTCTGGACGAGCTTGAAGGCGATGTTTCCTCTACTGATAGAATGCTCGAACTGTGTAAGAGTTGTTCGAAGGTGCCCAAGGTTAAACTCTGTGTCTCGAACCGTCCTGAGGTACCCATTGAGGCAAAATTCGAGTCATTTCAACAATTATGCCTTCAAGAGCACCCGCGTTAAGATATGAAGACATATGTTGATGGGATGCTCAAGAAATAGAAGAT